>JADDOH010009795.1:0-51865 GCA_016648135.1 Agrypnia vestita
TTTTTAATTGATTTAAGTGTCATTTGGATCCTTGTGCCGCAAATCCACGACAATATTCATCGATCCCTTCGATTAGCGACGATATGTGTTGTAGACTTCTTTTCTTGCGCTCTTCTTAGAACCTCTTTACTAGAACTCTTTCGGTCCAACTTATTTTTTCCAAGCCATTTCTTTCTATCTAGTTAATCACCAAAATTATTAATTATATACACGGCAGAATATCCCAGAAAGCTATACACAGAAGATTCTGAACGGCCTTGAAAACCTAAGGACATTTTTATTAATTATAATTTTCGTTAAAGTATCTCCAAAGTATTATTAATATTTTTAATATTTAATGCATTAACTTTGTGGTTAGATATAATAACAGAATGTTAGTAAACTTAGTAAAAACCACTACCAGATTTAACCATAGTATTGTTTGACAATACTGTGGTTGGGGTGTATAGTGTTGTGAATGTAGTAGTGTAGTGTTGGTCCTGACGAAGAGACGGGTACGTCTCGAAACCGGTAGACCGTAAATCTGGTAGTTTTACTAAGTTTACTAACATTCTGTATCTTCAAAGTAATCTGCAAAGTAGTGTATTAATTAAAAAGCAAATAATAAATTAATTTATCTAAATCTTTTTAGTCAAATATTTCGTTTGCCTACCGCGTAAGAATCATTAAGTAAAAAAATATACTAATCGGCACATTACATGATTTTTTATTAATTTAATGCATAATTTTAGTGCACCCGTATTTCTGTAAAGATCACAAAGTATGTTAGTGAATCATTCAAGTAGGGCGCGCGCCCGATTCGACTTGATCGCGATAATTAATAATCCGGCGCCGTCTCGTCGCCGCGCGATGGTTTACACAATATCTCAAGTCATCCCCCAAGCCCGACACACTTCGGATAATTTGATTTAAAAGTTTACAATCCCCCGGTGGGGGTTCCCGCCAATCGCGGCTTGATTACAAATTCACCTGATTACTCCATCACTTTCCCTCCATTTCCCCGCCCGGCGTGAGAAAATCCCTCCCCCTCCTTGCAAAGTCAACTTTGCGATAAACGTATCGGCGCTCAATCAATCGCAGAGGTACCCAACATTTCACCATCGATATAATAATAATAAAAAAATAACCCATAAAAACCAAGTTTTTACAGCACTCCCTTTCTCATTTTCGGGTTTCGTGTCTCAGATGCGTGGAGTATTTTCATACAACTTACCGAGTTGTATGAAAAAACCATTAAAAATTTGAAAAATCCAAAATTATACCATAATAAAAAAAATTTAACGAAAATTTGATTGATCTTCTTGATCATCGCCACGAGTCTGCGAGCAAAGCTTCAGCTCGATCGGATCACGGGAAAAGGTTTAAAAATCGATCCAAAGTTTTTTCGGCAGATAAGCAAGCAATCAGACGCCACGAGTTAAAAGAATGGGAGTAAAAAGAATAGGCATAGTGACAGTATTAAAGAATAAGTGATTTTAGAGAAGAAAATATTTTGAAAGAGTTCTAAAAATGATCCAGTTTTAATATACACATTGAGATTAATAAGATTTCCAATAAAATAAAAGTATGAAATTGTGCAATCCGCCATTTTAACTGAAACACCGGTCAGAGCGAATGACGTCACGCCTCTGTGCCCATCACCGTGTCTTTGAACCGTTTCCATAGACACAATCAATCTTTACTGAGGCTTGACGTCGCGTAGACGAAATACAGCTGCGGGCGTTTTTGTGCGAAATTTAAAATATGTAGATAAAAATGCAATTATTAGCGTAAAAACTTAGTTTATTACTGAAATAATGTTATTTTCGGTGATAGTGGTCGTGTACCTACAATATAGAATGTTATTTCAAAATCTGTCATCATGACTATTGTAAAAATGTTTCGAGATGTCAAATGTTCATATTTGCACAGCTGCTCGACGCTCTGGTTGGCGTAGATAACGAAAGTGCCGTCTTCGATAGTTAATTTCTAACTCGAGGCCGTATAAAGAACCGCTATAAAAAGTGCGCGGCCTGTCCCAGTTTTTTGAGCGATCTGGGTACTAAAAGCTCGCTACGAACAAATGTTTTTCGATAAAATTATACTTACGATAATTAATTATTAACCAGTATAGTCATTCTAGTTTTTTAAGCGTTATCAATAACGCTCCTTAGAAAAAAAATTATTACAAAATTAGCCCGTTCGATTGGAGGCAGGGCGTCTCGATTTTCAATTTATACCAAATTTCTAATAACCATTTCCGGAATCAAAACGTGTACATAAACCTCAATATCAAAGTACACACACAAGTGAACCGCTGGCGTATTATAATATATTATTATGAACTAACGATAAAATATCTACATACATAAAGGGGATGGGTTTTCAAACGAGCCCCTCTACTGGGGGTATTATGTTGCGATTGTTGCCCTGTCAAAGAAACTTGTTAAAAGTACTTGGTTCTGAACGTAGCTACACGTACATACACGTTTAATGTGTGGCCTTCCGTTCCCAACCTGAAGTAAGGTTAATAGAGTAGGTTGTCACTCTTAACACGCGGAGTGTACTTGAAAATAACTGCCACAGTCTCTCTGTTGTAAGCTAACGTTGAACTATTTAAAATATGTCACATTTTCTCGACATATAATTATTTATTATGTGATTTAATTTTTTTTTATAATTATGATATATTATACTATAAAATATGACAAACCTCATGTTGGTATCACATCTTTGCATCGTAGAATTGCGTCATTTTCAATGATCTGAACATATACGTATGTCATTGTGACATACGGAGCCGGCACATTTTAGACGACTTTTTAAAAATTACTTTACCTAGACAACCAATTACTTGAATAAATACAAATCATCCACCAATTAAAGTAGTGAAATAGGAAACCACCTTATTTTGTCCCCATTTAGCTACTTTATATTACCAATAATTTATTTATGTTTTTGATAATAAATATCATGAAAAGCAATAGACATCGTAGTTATGAAGCAAAATTGAAAGTGTAGCTCTCTGTTGTTTAGTTTTGAATGAGTGATTAAAAATGATACTTTTATAACCATTTAACCGCATCATCGAAATTGCTAGGAAATTTGAATATTTGTATAAACGAAAACTATGATCAATGCGTTAGCTAGTTTAAAAAGTTCGTTCGCATTATATTCGTATTTGCATTAACTTTACTTTATTTGTTAATCTTAATTAACCTTGTTCCTCTACGAGTCGGAACTTTAACGTGATTTTCTCCATCCATCTATTCTCACTGCATATTTAGTATTTTCTTGGAAAACCTCTTCGTCCAATTAAGACGTGGACGCTTTCTGTGGGTGATCATGATTGTCAATTATCTTGAACGTACATCAATATATCTCGAACACAAGTACACTGAAATTTTGAGTTAATAAAATATTAGTGCCTGTATAAATTAATAAATGAATCTGGAAACTTTTTGACTGAACCGTCTATCGAGTCGTGCTCGTCACGTTAACGAGTTGGAAACATGTTGTCACAGGTCAGAGCTGGGTTGTGTGCTCGGGTGCGCTGCATGTGCACGTGTATCTGTGTGGAAACTTTGCCAGCGCTCAAAAGCGCTCAGCACGATACAAAAGACGAAGAACATATCCGCAGTACGTGTGTGTGAGAAAACGTAATAAGCGGTGTCCAACCTAATACTATAATTTAAAATTTATTTATTATTTTATTTTAAAAATCGATTATTCCGCGTGTTTACTATTTTTTCGAGGGATAGATTTTTCTGTGGATCTTTTAATGACTTGTTTGAGGTTTCTAAGTTAATCATTTTAATGGTATTTTTTCCATTCCGTGCTATCCATAACTAGTTTTTATTTTATTTTAATGATTTTCAAAAACAAAATGAAAAAATTGGCAAGTATCCAGACAGCAAAAGCATGCTGGTGTAATGGGTATGCTGGTTTACACCTGAGTACATAGCTGACCATATTGCACTGCTTGCGGAGTCAGAACAAGAATTGAACGAGGCTCTGAAAGATGGAAAATGTTTTGGCAGATAAATACTACATGAAAATAAACAAAGACAAAACAATGTGCATGGTTGTTGGAAGAGAAGAAGTGTCGACAAATGTTGTTTTGAGTGGCTTCGCCATCAAACAAGTGAAAGAATTCACATATTTGTAAAAATAAGCAAAATTTCCCAAGATGGCCACTCAGAGGCAGACATCATAAGCAGAATACAACAGTCAAGAGTCGCCCTCAACAAAAAATCCGCGAATCCCAAAACATTAATTAAGAAAAACTTGATTAAAACTCTTGTCTGGAGTGTGCTGATGTATGGCAGCGAAACATGACCATCGGCCAGAGCATGGCCAGGAGGCTAGCGGCCTTTGAAATGTGGTGCTACAGGCGCATGGCGAGGATCCATTGGTCAGAACATATCCGAAACGATGAGGTGTTGAGCAGGGTGCGCGAAAAGAGGCGGCTTCTTAACAGAATCGCCCAACAATGAGCAATTTGGATAGACCATAATACAAGGCATCCGGGTCTGCTTTTTACCGAGAGAAATGTTGAAGGCAACAATCGTAGAGGCCGCCCGAGATTAGGCTACGTATACCAGATTATCGGAGGTGTGCGCTGTAGCACCTACCAAGAAATGAAGAGGCTGGCAGGAGACAGAGAGGAGTGGAGAAAGCGAGTGCTTGTTACAGACCAATCCTAGGATTGCGACCCAAAAAAAATAGTGTACATATACACCCGTGTTTGTATATGGTGGTGTATAATTGTGTATGCACAAACATGATCAATTATAAAATACATACGGTAGGTATGGAAAAATTGAATAAATTTATTTGAACATTTTATTATATACTGTTGAGTCATGTGTGACTTTACTTTTCGCTATCGTGATTATAAAATACTTGAATATTTCACGTGGTTCTTTAAATTTGATGTAATTAAGATAATTCTTATAAATCCACGGGCCCCTTCCTGGGGCTGAATAAATTAGAAAAGTTTTACTCTAACGGTCACATTCGGAGCCGGGTTACGATTTTTCTTTTAAAACTAATTTCTTTTCAATGTTTTCGCCGCCTTAAGTACGCCCAGAATCTTTTTTAAGGATTCATATTTTACACGAATGCTAAACTTTGCGGTATTTTTTCTCCTCTTAATGTTTTCCTCTCGCGTACAACTTTTTGCCTCTAGTAAGGCCTACAACAATGCTTGCTGTAATAACATCCGCGAAATTCTGACGCACAAATTATATTCACCCTTTATTATTCGTGGGGTTGTCACATTCCAACATACGTATTAGGGTGTGTGACTTTTTTCATGTTTAGAATTGTCGAATTGAATAGTACTCATGTACTCACCGTAGCTTATGTAAATTCATAATAAACCAAATTGTATATATTAACAATAGTTTAGGTAAACTCATAATAAACTCCAAACACAAAAGTCGCCCCCCTAAATTATTCCGGTATTTATAAAGTCAATTATAATGACTGTTCAGCACTTTTTATATATAAAACGACTCATTATTATAATTTTAGAAGGAACATTTAAAATATCTCAATAATAATTGAGTACTTCTCCGAATTCGCTAACCATCTTTTGGAAACAGAATTTAGAATTTAGAAATGTATATATCAATCAAAAAATGCCTGAACACTAAAGCCGATATAATTAATAACATGTTAAATTTTATGAATAACCCACTATTTTATAATTTTTTTCATTTCATTTCAGTGTCTACTTGTCAGTCTCCCGTACCCCCACCAAAACTTTAGCCACGCCCTCATTTAAAAATTAACTTGTTTACCAAAATAAGTAATGGATAATTAGTATGCATCCGTCATAGCGAAAATACAGTGGTACAGAAACCGGTAGACGTTAGGTTATTCCAAGTAGTTTATATAAAGTTTTTAGTTAATTAAAATTAATAAGTATGTATGTCCAACCACAGAGTCAACGATATCAAAAATATGAATATTTAATCATTTATTTAAGTATAACTAATTAATAATCATAAATTATTTGTATTTTATATTTATATAGCGAGACAAACTAAAATTTGCATCTACGACTTTTTAGAATTGAGAAAATTTATTACGCTGATAGTGCTTTATTTCGGGTTATATTCAACACGGAATAATAAAAATATCCCTCCCTGCCTCCTAATGGAGCGACGTCCATCTCTATTTCGCCTATCAATGACTTCGGATGACGGTGACACCTCTGTTTACAGGGAGCGACATCTACGCACAGCGACACGTGTAGCACACGGACGTGGACACTTGTCACCATTAAACTGTCACGAATTTATCTTCTGGGGGAATTTTACCGAAAAGAATGTCAGGGGATGAGATACATGTCTAATTTAGACGGACAGATTGGACACTTTTTGCTGCCATTAAAAGTTTCTCTAGTGACGCGAGTAAAGCGTTAAACAACATTTTTCTGGGTCAATTCATAGACTTTTGTTGCATGTTTGGAAAATTTTAATCTACTGTATTAAAAATATATCAAAATATTAAATCATTTTATAAGAAGCAATATATTATTTCACGCATTTATTTTACATGTTATGGACGTAGGTAAGCTTGTAAAGGTATCTATTCTGATCTTCATCACCATAGGCGCAACAGGCCTGTCTAGACTCTGGTCTCCTCAAGCAAAATCTCGTTCTGTCCTCCCCGTCCTTTTCCAGTTCGTTTTCTACTTTATTTTCTACCTGTAGGTAAATAGACAGATGATTTGCCTCGTTCCGTTACAATTTTCGGCAAGGGATACATCTATCTTGCAGGGCGAGATACATAATATTATGTAGATTTATATATTTTATTACTTATTCCTCGTTACCTAATTATAATTGTTATTTTATGCTTTGTTGCAGGATGATTTGCTCCCCATTCATTAGAAAACAAAATCGTCTGTAAGGTATGTCCATTTTTATTTTTAATTAACTGACCGCTAACACGCATTTGCCACTGGTTAAGCATGCATTTACTAATTTCACAAAACTAACACACTTTATTAAACCACGCTGCTGAATGTTTTTACAAGTTTGTTAGTTTTTTGAAATTAATATTTATGTTCAACCACAATGTTAACGCTGTAAACATTAAAAATATAACGTGCATGTATCAATGTGTGTAGGAAAACAATATTTTACGTTGCACCGGAGATAAATTTTAATCAAAAGTTGAAATTGTGTTTTTCTCTCATAATTCAACATTGTTGTTTCTTTGATACGAAGCATTTGCATTTATATTACAAATCTTTGTCCTCACCTCCGGCAAACTGGAAGCGCGATACCAGCCGAAGTTACTGTCTGGTCTGGTACCCTTTCCACCCCAGAGCCAAGAGGGTTACCTTAGTATTGAGAGGATTCCCCCGCATATTCTATTTTAGATTCGGATGCGTCCTTTAGTCTCGCTGATAAGGGATAAGGATATCCTGCAAAAGTTTACGCTTTCATATGAATATTACGCCTCACGATAAGCGCTTTGCACGAAGCTGTTCCCATTTTCCTCACTAGCAAATTGACAACCGCGTTTTGTGATAAAATGTATCGCTTACCTTTACTAAATAAAGCCCACAAATATTTCAAGCTCATTTAAAGATTACATGCTCGTCCTTTTCTTCTATTTTATACTTTTAAAACGATAATTATACTCTTCTTCAAAAAAGGCTAAATGAATTTCATGGTGAAATTATTAATATAATTAATAACAATGTACTTTTCACTACTTATGTATTGAAAATATCAACATGTTTCAGGGCCAATGGCCCCTTCGTCAGGATACAATGTATTCTTACAAATCAAAAATGGAAGTATATACAGTCAAAATATAAACAATAATAAATGGGAAATAAATAATAATTAAATGCCTAATAATATGAAAACAAATTTAAAATAAAATTATTTGTAAAAAGGGCCCGGTTATTTATGATTATCAATTTGGTACTAAATTTTTTTTTTATTTCCGAAATTTCTAATTTATCAAACTGTTATTCTGTATAATTTGTATGTAAAATTTGTAAACCCTTATTAATATCAAAAGAACGTGTGTGAGAACCGGGTGAACAATTATTTAAAAATACACAGATATTATTTAATATGTAGAAATATTATATGTATACGTAATTAAACATTCGAGTTACTTTAAGGCGAAATACGTATATTTAACTGTAATTTCGGATATTTTATACGCACCATATGTACTCGGGAATATATACGGTGCGTATAAAATATCCGAAATTACAGTTAAATATGTCTAACGACCGTAATAACAACCTTAACTCTTTAAGAAATACATTTATATTTATATTTCCTTAAATCAATTTTTTTTTCTGCAAGTATATTTTTGGCGTTTTATTTCTAGGTTAGATAGAATATACGCATGATTGGAAATGTGCAAAACTCGAACACACTCACGGCAACGTATCATATTTGTTATGATTTCCTTAAATACTTGATTGGTTTTGACATTACCAGGGTCAAAAAATTACCAATCCTTAGAAAAGCAGCAAGCAATAGCTAATCGCAGACTGCAGCGCAGCGGCCACTATCGGCCGCGCAGCGGCCTAGCAGCAGACAATCAGCTTAATAATTAAGAATTGTCACTTGTTTTTCCTTAGAACCGAAAGTCTTACTTTATATGACAATGCGATTTCAAGTATATTCACACAACTGAATTATTGAAGACGGAAAATGCCAAAATAAATATCCCAAAAGCCCTGACAAAATATTTTCCAATGTCCTAAGTGGCAAGATTGAAATCCCCGATTTCCATACAGCGTCACCAGGACGCAGTAACTTCTCCGTAACCTTCTTTTCAATAATGTATTTTACGAACTGGCTCAGTCACCCCGCGTATAACGCCGTTGTATCGAAGCCTCGCTTACAGCCTTTACGTCCGCTCGTCCTCCCCCGGAGCTGCCTCGCGCCCGATCCCGCGCCGGAGGCAAAAGGCGCGAACTGCCTTCGGGTGTGACATGTCAAACGTTTCGCAAATCTCGCACCTTTGGAGGAGACGCCGCCCTTGCATTTTCCGTTCAGCTAGCCAAGTTTTCGTCCTAACGGCCGTTATTCGTTTTACGAGACGGCGCCAACACTTTGTGTCGTTATGGAGGAAGTCAATATAGAGCCTCTATAATATGGAGCTGACTTATGCGCCGCATATCAGACATATTGTGTTCGGGTGGTGCTGAGGCTGGTTTATTGCGCTCCATCTGTCTGCAGTGCTGCCAAACTACGAAGAAAATCATGCACTCTAATAATTGTATGCATGTTCTTGCTTCTCGTTCCATTTATAATCGCGCCGATTTGGTGTATCCCTGATTGAAAAATAAAAAAATTAAAATTAAAAATACATATTAGATGTACCCATAAGTAATAAATTATTTAAGTGGCAACAAAAAAGAATTTAACTATTTTTAAGTCTATTTTCAATCGTTTTAATCTCCATCGTTATCTAGGATCTTTTGCCATCTTATTGGTAGACTTTTAAGAAAAATATGCTTCCGGGTGTTTTTAAAGCGTCACTATCAAACCCTACACGGCGCCCACTTCGATCGCCATCAGACAACTCAAAATCACCATCGGAAAATTTTCTAAACCAACGTTAGCACTTATTTACCTTCAATACGTCTCCATACACATCACAAATTTTCTTTGTTGCAAGCGTTGCATTAAAACCCGTTAGAAAATGAAACAGCATGAAATGACGTAAATTTTCTAAGTTAGTTGATTGTCCGCCATTTTGCAACAGAGTAATAAAAAATATAAATTTAATTGTCACAAGTCACAAGACCACGGATTATAATATTGCGTATAAAACACGTCTTTACCAGTTCACTTTACTGAGCTTGACTGAAGCAAACATTCCACACCAAAAATAATTGATTACTTATGGGTACACCTTTTTAGTGTTTAAAAAAGTAAAAGTAATGAAAATAAATTAATCAATCAAATTTTACCAATCTACAAAAACGTTGCAAATACCTATTTTAAGTTACCTATAAGCTGTCTTCCGTATAAAATTATAATAAGAATCAGGATTAATTCATTAACATACTTAACAATATTACCTCCATTAACTCTTTTCTCAATATTCCCGTTACAACCACCCCTATGCCAGTAACTTTGGCTCATTTTTTCAGTACCCAACCATTATTTACATTTTATATATTTGAATACAATCAATGTAAAAATTCTTTATTTAAAAAGTATAAAAAAAGTCAATTTGATACTTCACGTGTTGATGAGAAATTCTGATTCTCTTGAAACTTAAGTAGTGTAAATATAATATAAAATATATTAAACTCAGTAGAGGTGACAAGGTTAATATAATTTATAATAATCTGTCATCATGAATAATCTTTGCAAAGTAAACGCCAAGGATCCATCAATAATATATTATTTTAATATCAGTCGCACATCCTATGAAATATATTCATTTTTATTAATATATTGTAGAGGCTAAAAAAAAACACGCACTCATGTCAAGTAATAGTTGTTTGAAATGATCACAATACTAATGAAGATTCTAGAACGGCCTAGGTGCTAGGCCCAGTGCTTACGAGAAACATCTCCATAAGTCCGTAAAATGCGAGGAACTTCTCTAAAACGTGGGAAAAGTCTCGTAATTTCGATATCAGAGCATTAGCGAATATAAACACGGCACACGGGAGTAAGAAGTGAGTTATTTTCCGTGCGCGTTGACAGCGATAATACAAGCGAAGGTAGCCGCGGGCGGCGGGTTAGGCCGGCCAAGCGAGCGGTAATTCGACAGCGATTTTAGAAGGTTCTTACGTAGCGAAGTTAATAAGTGCGGAAATTGATGGAATATTCTAGTGAAGAGTGAATAAAGTGTTTAATTAATTAATCAATATTCAATAAATCCTGTATTAAATCCCATTATTGCAATTCTAGCCACTTAAACAGTAAACACCCCCTTCTACTTTGTCTAATCGATAAAGGATTGGACAAGACGCTAAACACACACTTCTAAGTCACTAAAAACATGCCTTGTTTCCGCACCGGAACTTCAGTCGGCAATGAATACGACGTCCCCCCCCGTCACCCGCGTGCAACACGGGCGGCTTCCTGTTGTGCAACTTTTCCCTCCAGAATAAAACCGTGAGGGAAGGAAAATCAGTACCTACCGTATTCAAAGTCAATGGCGACCGTAACGCATAATACCGCGATAAAATCGTATAAAACCCCTGTTACGACGCGTTTTTTTCGGCAAACCAAAGCCCGCTACCTACTTTGCGGAATTATTTTGGAGCGCCGAGTAAAGTTGAATACTGTTTTTTACACTCGCAACTTCTTTCGGCAGTCGCTTCGGTATTTTGTCGCCATTCGCAAACTTGCCTCGAAGGTTGCGCGCAGGTGTAGGTGCTCTAATAATGCGCAATTTGCCTTTGGTTATTGTTTCGCTTGAAAGACATTTCTAGGGCTATATCGCTGTTTTATGTTTTCATCGCTATCTCAGAGGGTAGTTTTGAATAAAAATAAGATATATTGTAATATGAAAATAATTTTTTACATTTGTTAGGGATCTTCACCCACAGTCTAGTTACTCGACTCTGTTCGTATTCTTCTGTTTCCACCCTCTATTTCAACTCTATGAACTTTATGTATTCATTTGATATGCCCACGCATACTTATTAGCTTAATTCTATTATTAATACATTCTATCACATTCTTACCGAGCAAGTACAGTGCTTGTATTCCACGAAGGCAGTTACAATTATATATTTACTAGTTGTAACCCGTTCAAAATGACGGTACTTTTACACTTTGATTCCTACAAAAAAAGAAAAAAAGAGGAAAGAAAGTTTTTATACTATAAATAAGTTACGTACGTTACACGAAGTTATGACGGACGGACGGGAATACATGTTATAATCGGGATGCAAATGTAAAATATATATATTTATTTATTAATAATACTCGCCCTGATTTGGGATTTTACATCACATAAAAAAAGAAGAATCAAAAAATAAATAATATAAACAATATAAATACAAAAAGTCGCAATAAAATACAATACGTCATACGTAGAAAGTAGTAAGAAGCAAAAGAAAATGATACAAAAGAAAAAATATTTGAAATTGAAAAAAAAATTAAATACAACAAATGTAGTTCACATAAATATAAAAGAAAACTACAAAATAGAAGACGAATATTGCGTATCAAAGAGAAATCAACCTTAGTAGTCAATTACTTCATTTGTATTGAGGAGTTAACATTTTCAAAAATCTTTTTTTGCTTTGTATTATAGCTTGAAGTTCTAAGAACAATTAGAGTCATCATTCGTATCAAAATTCAAGAAATTGTTGAGTTCTAGCAATTTGAAACTAGTGTGGTAAATGAATTCTGAAAGTAATTACATTTTTATTTTGTGTTTTTTCCGAAAATCCCTTTTGAGATTATATCTCACAAACTATTAGACTAGTTTTTTCAAATTCTGCACACACCTTGCTAATAACACAATCTATGATGAAGTCTACGATTTTTTGTTTTTTTATTAAATTTTTAATTTCGTTTTTTTTTTACAAAAGTAATTTAACAAGAAAATAACACACTTGTTTAACACAATAATACAATACAAAGCTGGGTATCACGGAGAAGGACTTTTACCTCGCCATTTCTAAATTATTATTTTTTTTAATAAAAATATGAAACAAGGTATACTACCAACAATAATTAATAATAAAAAAAATATGTGTGCGCTAGTTACGGCAAATTTTTTATTGATTTAATTAATTAGAATGTATTTTTTGATGCCTTAGAGTATTGTGACTCTTTAACACCGCTTTTGGTCAAAATAATTATTCCTACTATTGTATGTGCCTCCGAAAATGTATATACGTATTATATTATTACGTAAGGAGCAAGGGTAATCTGACAAGAGCCGTGCTCTGTGCTATTTAAAGGGAGGTAACCGGGTAGTAATTGGAAAGGGGATGGAAATCTTGCCAGATTAATTTAGTACATGTTAAAGTAACTTTCAAGCGGTTTGCCCTTTTAAATATATGTTTAAAAGTGAATTATGTTTAATTTATTCATTTAATATGTGTTATTACAGATTACAGTTACTTACTCGTTAGTTTATTAGGCAACTTTAGTTAAGTACAATAGGATTTTTGAGATGTACAAATTGATAGTTGCTACAATACAGATTTTACGTGCTATCTCTCTAAGAAAACAGAAGCTCTGTAACAAACAATGTAATAAAATTCGATCTTTAACAAATATATCGTAGATTTACAAATGAAGTATTTATTGAAGTTTATAAAACTCTAAAAAAGATGTGCGAAGTAATAATGAAATATACAGTAATCGAATAATATATGACGTAAATAATGAAATGAAGTTAATTGAGAATTCTTTTTATATAATTTTTTAATATTGCAGTTCGTTGCTTAAAATGTTTTATTCCTATAAAAGAATAGTGTTTTTTCGCATTTAATAACTGGTTTCTTACAAACTTAGCTAATGTAGACATGTTTCCATTTAAGAAAGACAATCGAATTAGTATGTTTATGCCTGGTGTTTATAGCTGTAAACATCGACACAACGAAACGATGTGCGTCTTATCTACGGCTCACACATATTAATTCAATTGCCTTTCTTAAATGGAAAGAGGTCTAATCGTATGTATCCCAAAATCTTCCAACGTATACATAAACATATGTTTGATCTTAATAATTGAAATGATTAAAATTAAAAGCAAAAATAATACCATTTATATTTAATATGATTTTGAGAAATGAATATGTAAAATGAGAAAGAAAAGATAATATTGATATAATATTTTGTCTGTTGTCTATATTTTATTAAATATATTTGCGTTACATTTTTCAACCAGACATGATTACAATAGTGTTATATTTTTAATTTTCCAACACAAACATTTTAAGTTTTAAAATTTTAAAGTTTTATACCGATAATAAAATAAAATTATGGCTATCGGATAATTTTTCCAAAATTTTTTGTATTAGGTACTTTTTTTTAGTTGCGATCTGGTCACGGCGAGAGACGTAAGATATTAATTTCTCAGAATACTTTTTGTAAGACCTCTTTACTCTTCCAATCCATGTTAAAGTACTTGGGATGTTCGTTCGTGGCTGTAAAGAAGTTTTGTAAAATTGCCAAAGGGGATAGCTCTGAAGCATTTGTAAAAGTGTCATTAGGTGGTTTTGCCGCGTGCAAAACTACTACTCAGAATATCATTGACTGTACGGAAGTGAAAAAAGTTAGCTTGTATCGGTGATGTAGAAATTCAATACAGTGCATTTAATTTGAAATTTTATGTAAAGAACCTCTCGTGAACAATCATTATAGTACATTTTTAGCTAGTTAGGACTAGAATGCAAGTATAGGATTTTTGATATTCAGAGTGGGTAAACGCAAAAAATTATCTTTGCGTTTACCTAGTTCAACGTTGTTAATACAAAATAAGTGACTCTTTTCAATTAATTATTATATTTGCCTACAAACTCATCACTTTAATTTTTTTTAAATTTAATCATCGGTGTCAATACCTGCAATATCTGTGTTCAAAAGGGATTTATGCTTTAAATAGTCGCTAATTTTATTAATATTCTATTCGAAGGTTTTTGAGAAACATCGTAGTTTAAAAAAAATTGCTTTTGACGGGAAAAATAAATGATATACTAAACGGGTAACATAATATGTAGATGGAATCTGGCGACATTGTGTGAATTGAATTGATTGTCTACCGACAGTGGAATTGTCCGGGTCCCGGTGGTGACTTTATTTTTAGGATCATCTTAAGTGATTGATTCATCTCATTTGTTTTAATTTTATCAAGGAACCATGTTCTGAAACATATTAACATTACAAATAAAATTTGATAGCTTAAAATTATTACGAATTTGTGTAAAAATATATAAACCAGATCTTGCGAATCCACCATATTCTTATTCTTTTTCCTTGCACTGTCAAACTCATTGCCTAGGTAGGCTGTTGAGGTCGGCTCTTCTCGTTCAGGCTTGCAAATCCACCACAATTGGTAGTATTCTTCAAAGATTCATTAAAATGTCCTAAAAGAATTCAGAATCTCTCTTACGAATTATTTATTTTGTACGCACATCCATGATAAATAAATAAAAGTATACATACTTGTGTATAAGATGATTACATCACACTGTACTGTACGTATTTGAGAGTACTTCCGGATCACTCCCTTGTGAGATTTGGGGCCAGTCCTGGTGGTCCTCCGATTTCCCGAAAGCGGAAAGGGAGCGGATCTGTTCCGCATGCAGAAAATAATGCTGCTGCTCATTTTTGTCGGGCAAAGTTTTCTCATTTGCGCTCCGGCGGTGTCAGGGTGACAGCCATTTCCAGCGCAAAAATGTGAGCGAGATTTAGGGGTTTAAATGGCGCGGATATCTGTGTTACCGATTTCATCAAGCTATTGAATTAATGCCAACATTTTATTTTAGCAGCGCATTTTAAAAGGAATTCGTTTAAATTTTTGTCAATTGTGTGACATTTTTTATTAGTTTGGAAATATTGCGAGATATCTTTAATATTTATTGACGTGATAAATTTTCACACTATTGTATAATTTATTTTATTAACATTAAAATAATACATTACGTTATGCAAATTGGTAGAATGTAAATTTTAATGTAATTGGTAAAATCAGAACTCTAGGATATCAATCATATTAACTAAACCTATTTTTTAAACTTGTATTATGAATATATTATTCGTAGTCTGATTCTCATCTAATATTATGATTTATACTTTTTTACTTAATCTCACTGATCGAATTTACCTGTTCTGTATCTATTGTATCTGTTCGTAACCGATTTTTCACAATTCGACGGGAAATCATCTGTAGAGTCCGTTCATTTTATGAAAGTCACTTGCATTAGTGTGGGTAACAGTGCGTTTACTAAAACTCTTAACATTATTTTTTTGAGTAAATGACACGTGCAAAAAATAAATATAAATGGTATTTTATTTTCTAAACCTAAAATAAGCATAAGTACAAATATATACAGGATTTAATTAAAATAGTAGGTGCCATTAAATGCCGGGGAAATAAAAAAGGTGTCGAACATTTTGATAAATGTCGTTATTACTATTTCATGGGTGTCAGCTATAAATAAGTAAATACTTATTCTTTAGGAACCGGCATGTAAAAGTACCCTCATTTTTGACGGGTTACATTTAGTTACACGTAAAAACTGCCTTGAACTCGACAACATCTGAAAACGCTCAAAAGAAATTGATTCTTTCATATATGATAAAAGTTATAGCAGAGTAACTAATACCAGATTTGAAATAAAAAACTATATATAATTTCCGTCATCTTTATGAATATTGATAGATGTGAAGTCTCTAAAGATGGGAATAAAGATCCCCTCCCGATAAGATGCCCATCCCATTACAATCACGCAAAACGGCACTCCCTTCCATCCCGAGGGAATTATAACTTCCCCTGTGCATATTAAAATACAATTACCTGGCAAGGGATTAAGTTTTCTTTCTCCTTTAAACATCCCTCTTTGTAAATCTCCAGCCGCAGGGGTGGCTCAGTGATATAAGTCCCAAATCTTTTTAATCAACATTGTTGTTTCTCTCTCTGCTTCCCGCTTCGCAGTATAATCTGTTTCATCAAAGTACGCTGCCGTCACATTAATTAGTATCCAATTTAAACGATATTTCCTGAAAAAAGTCTTCGTATTTCTTGGAATAAATATATCCTCCCATTTTTCCGCTATTTGATTTTAATTTAGTTCTTTGACTACATTAATTACTTCCTGTTTGATGCTCTCCATGGTGCGATTTCTACCGTCAAGTCTAAGACTGTTGCTCCTGGAAGTCTTCACATTGCTTAATAAGAATTAATCGGAATTTAGGCTACGTGAAGCTAAGTGCGATGAAGACTTGGTTGAGGTTTTCAACGTAAGTCCATCGCCTCCATCGCTTCGAATTAAGCGAAATGATCCAAAAAATTGATCCCAGCCGGACAAAACGAAGAAAACAAAAGAGTACCTATACAAAAAATTATATGAAGGAGGGTAATATAACGATCCGAGATAAAAGAACAAAACTAGTGAAAAATGGGAATTGCATAATTCTAAGACATACATAGATTCTAGGTCCTTATACATCACATGTATAAGGACCTAGAATCGTTCGATTTACGTCTATTTAATTAGGTTCCTCTTTTTAGGACCATTATTATATGTACGTTCCTAGACACCAAGCAGCCAAAATAAAGTAATAAAGTAATTCAAAAAATAGTATTGCCCAAAATGTAGAACCAGACGAAAAACTATCGTTTTTGTGGAGTAATAGACATTTATTTATTTTGTTCAGTATTATTTTCATCTTTATATGATTTCATTATTTTTTTATAGTAAATATTTAAATAACATCGTAAATGTATGAATGTTTCCAAAAATTGTTATAAAAACTAAGCGTTTTGTGATCTCTGAGAGTGAAATATAGCAAGAACGATGTAGGAAATAGCAAGAATGATGTAGGACTAGGATTGAAATTATAAAAGTATTGTAAATACACGTAATAAAATATATTACATAATATCGGTTCTTAAGAAATTTTGCAACATCCTTGTGTTTTCGAAATTTCGTGCAACCCTTATTTTGTTCAAATCTGGAGTTACTTCATTTCCAGAAAAGATTATCAAGTTATTCTCTTTTTTTGCGCATTTGTCATTAATTTTTACGATATTCTGGAATAAATTTTATCTGACTGAGTTTTTTTGGTGGGTACGTTTATTTTCATTCAGTCGCCGTTTTCGTATTTTAAAAATGTAAGTACTAAGGGGTTTTCTAACAAATCATTATGTATTTGCTCTTATGAAATGAGACGTAAAAAACATTTAATTACTGTAGAAGATATGATAAGACGCGTGTTGTGTCTTGCATGTTTAGGATTGCTTCACAATACGAATGTAATTTGTATTCTACCCTAATAATTTGTACATTTTGCAGTTTGGATGTCATAAACAACGGACTAATATTTCACGCGCATTCCTGGTCCGAGCCGAGCCGCAGCTAATGCTCCAGGATTACCAAATGTCTACCCAGACAAGATAATCCAATAGGAATGATTTATTTTAGATTATGATTGCGATATGCAAGGCATATATAGATATTGTTACATTATATGTTTCTGGATATCGTCGCTGTATTAATTAAGCCTATGTGCCGTTTTAGTACATTCTGAGAAACGAATGAAACTGTTTTTAAAAATAATTGCAAAGACTAGGTTTATAAAAAATATTTTAAATAATTACTAGGCCGACTTTCCAGATGAACGGCAATGTTTTTTAGTATATCTCCATTATTGATATGAAAAATTGACAAATTGATTCGTTCATCTCTGAATGTACTAAACGGCACATTGGCTTTATTATATATATACAGCGACGATATAATATATTTTCCTTCTTTTCAAATATATCAAACTGTTCTTTCACAGAGGGTCGTCGACCAGCCGTTTTATTTTTCAAATATATATTTTTAATATTACTTATAACTGATACTTTCTATGCTTTTTATTTTTCGGAATTTTGCATTAAAACTGTTGATTACAATTTAGTGATTACAGATTAAAAGCGAGCTCAAGTGTCCGATCAAAGTCAGAACCTACTTCCGCCCTGCCTTGGAACCTGCTTATAAAATAATGTTTTGGATTTTTGAATGCAGGAGAAAGACATGTCAAAGCATAAAATAAGAAACTGTCCTTAGCAAAAAAAAAACGTCCGTTGGTCTGCCGGATCCTTTTATTTTATTATTTTTATTTTTTAACAAACAGGTCAACAGGTCATTAATGACCCTAACATATAATCCTAGAGTGACATAAGCACATGGTACATGAACGTTTGAACTATTCGAATACCATTTAATTACACAATACTTTTTACGATAAATTAATAAGAAATAATTAATAATTAATAATTAATAAATGATGAATAATAAGTAATGACTTAATGATAAGATGGGTGGATGAGATCAAGGCCACAGCAGCTGGCGCATGGACCAGAATAGCAAAAGATAGGGAGGAATGGAGGAAATTGGAGGAGGCATTTGCTAAAAGGCATACAGACGGGACTGCCATGGTGTGACAGCCTAACTTGTCACAAGCAAATCTTAAATTTTAATGTCCGAATAAAGGCTATTATTATTATTATATAATGATAAGATAAATTATAGATTAAATTCAGGCTAACGCAAATCAATAAATATAATTTTTCGAATCACTTTTTATGTCGAATAAAATATGAAAAAATGGCTTAATGATAAAACGAATTGTGAATAACGTTCAGAAAAATGAAAGAAAAAAGGATTTGTGTATACGCATATTTAAATAAATAACCTATGCAAAAGTTACTGCTTTACCGCGTACCAACATAGATCATATTTCATATTTATGATTATTATAATTGCGCTTAAACAACGCTAAAGTAATACTATGTTAGATTTCAATTCGTTTGTGTTTTCAGAATTGTTACTCGAATAGCACTATGAATTCCGTGATTACGGATCTCGTAAGCGCTTGAATTAAATACTATAACACGTGTCGGCTCGAAATAGAGAATTAATATAAATTTCCGTGAACCGTGGAGCGGGAGGCGCCGAGCGAGTCGGCCGCAGATGAATTTTGGGGCTGTGTGTCGTAAGTGCTTGTTTATTCCATTGTTGATAGATGACAGTTGATTGAATATTTAAATAGTAAAATACTTACTTACTTACTTACTTACCATCACGCCATTTCCTCGTGAGGGCAGGCAGAGAGGATAGAGCACCGCACCACATACAACATCCACATTAATAGATCTTCGCGTGTAAACTCGTCGGTTGTTGAGGCTTCTAACGTGACCATCATCCAGTATCCGGTTAATCTAGTCACGCCACGTCTTCCGCGGTCGCTCTTATCGTTCTTACCATTTTTCCTCATTCATTCGCTCAGTATGCCCAGACCATCCGAGAGACCCTTTTTTAATTCTACGAATTATGTTAAGATCAGGTTTATGTTCATTCCTTTAGACGCACCAGTATAAATTGGCGTGCGAGGGAGAGAGAGCGTAGATTTATTGCACAATACATAATGTACAGAATGTCCGGTGACCGATGTCGAAGCCTTTAATAGAAATTTGGTCGGGCAATACTAAAGAAACCAACCATTAATGGCGGCCACTCTATCAGTCAACCTGTCGAACGGTAATATCGGTCCATTATTTGCCTTTTCAGCTTCGCAAAACTTTAATACTCCATTGGTAACTGTTCTTGCACCATCCCGGACTGTTTTGGATGTTTTGGACATAATAATTCAGTGTATATTGGAAATCAAGATGTCACAGCTCACGCTCAAATACGGAATTGAACTGAATGACAGGGCGAGGGGTTACCGCCGGATGCAGGTGGAGCGGGTTTTAGTTCCAAAGTCGTCGCACGCCAATTGGTCAAGCAATAATATCTTCTTTTTTACTCTATCATAAATGTATTTTCTGCATATACGTCTAAAGGATCTTATCTCCACTGCATCAAGTCTACTTTCGTTCCTAATATCTGAGTAATTAAACGATTACTCGATAAGGGTGATGTAATTGAATACGGTGAAAACTGGTCCTTCGAGCCGGATACTGACTAAGCGATGTAATAGAAAATGATTTTAATTTCATGCGGTGCGTCCTTTGGGACGTCTCCCTGCCCTCCCCGCTGTAACAACGGGCGCGGTGTGCTAGAATCGGAGTTACGACTCGTTGCGCAGAAATAATATGCAGACCAGGTATTTTGTGACGTTTATTGAGCAATTCGTTTATAATTTATTATTCACAATAATGGCCACGCGCCGTTTATGGGTTGCCCCGTGAATTGTGACCCCCGAACCGTGTTTGTGACCCTCCCGGCTTAACCCTTTCAGCACGCACGATTTTTATTGCCAAACGATATTCACCTCTTTTTCATGCGATGTATGATAATCTTAAGCTACTATTCGCTTAAACACGCCGGCAGTTTATTACGTTGCCGGTCCACGTAACGCCGGTCGCACACTGGATACGTTTTCGTACGAAATTGAGTAGTACGTATACGTACGAATACGCAAGTACATTCCTGACCTTAGTAGTATTGAACATCGCACACTGTATACGATTTAGTAGTGCGTGTGTGTACGTATAGATGCGACGTCCGACACGATCCGGATTTGTTCGGAAAATTTTGCGATTTCTCACGATGGATATTGAAAATTTTGTCAATTTGACACATGACCACAAATGTTTGTGGCACCAAAGTAATTTAACTACGTGACCATCAGCGCAGATAATGGCGGAGAAATTCTAAAGAACTAAAAAATACCTGTAAGTTAAATAATTTGGTTTAATGGAGGTGAGGTATAATTATGTACTTCGTACAAAAAAACTTGTAAATGTTTTTCCGATGTTATGAGCTCTCGTTGCACTTCGATTCTCCCCAGAATTTGTGAATCTTTTAGATAGATAGTCATGAAATTTGTCAATCGTGACCAACGCAAGACGCAATCAATGTGCGCACTCCATACGTACGAAAATAATCGTACGAATACGTACGTAATAATTCGTATCCAAAGTGCGGCCGGCCTTACCTTCGGGTTTAGTTGAGCGCACGAGTCCACCGATACACTTGGGCAAAGTACTTAAATTAACAACTGGCGTTATATCCCATCCTGGTGGTTATTTCGAACGTGGTTGAATGTAAATCTAATTACCTATATTCATTTTCATATTCGTCCTGTGTTTGACGATAAAATATTTAAATTTAAGTTTTTTTTTAAGAAAATGTGGGTTATTTTTATTCATTTACATCAGAATGTATACTCTAGACTGTAATTTTTTTAGGGCATAGATAGAATTTTTGTTATTATATAAAAGTAATAAACTAGACATTATTTATAATAATCAATAAAATATTAGCATTAATCGACAGGCCGCGGCTAGAAAATCGTTTTTAGTGTCCTAGACTAATTGTTTATGAATATTTACGCGTATTATGTTTTTATACGTATAAAAAATACTTCATTATCTAGAATTTTTACTAAGGAAATAAAGAAATATTCAATATAATTAAAGTTATAATGTTTTAAATTTGCAAGAAATTTATACGTTTTTGTTAATTTTAAAACGCTTTTTATTTGTATAAAGAGATATTTTGAAACAGTATCTTTTATTTATTCCCGTATTTTTAGCTTTACTCACTAAATAAAAGTTGTTTTTTTTTTATAATAACACCTTAATTGATATTTAAAAATAAAAATTGCAAAGTATGAAATGTGTCAATAAATGACGTAATTATAAAACAGAACGCCGTCGGCAACTGCGTCGTTTATTGGCGCATTTCATACTTTGGAATTTTTATGTTTAAATAATAATTAAGGTGTTTTTATATAAAAAAACTAACTTTTATTAAGTGAGTCTCAAAATACGAGAATAAATAGAATAAACTGTTTAAAATCATCTCTATATAACTTTAAAACGTTTTAACGCTCCTCCGCTATATTCGTGTATAGCGGAAGAGTATATTAATTGTCCCTACGTATACTGTTGAATCTGGAAATATTCTTTTTTCGTTGTACTATCTTTAACCATCCAAAATTTACTCAGATAATATTTTCGGACTATGTTGAAAAAAAAATAATTTTTGTTTCGAATAAAGCTTGTATTAAGGGATATTAAACTTTTTTTGCAAATTACAGAAAATATAGAGTAAATCGGATGGTTCAAGATACTAAAACGAAAATTAATTTTTTGCAGATTCGACAATATGTGTGTAAAAAGTAAAGACTATAGTGAAATCGTTTAACGTGTTCCGGTGGTAATTGTATGTTTTTTCGGTAGACAGATTTTCGCCTGTAAGTGATATGTATTATTAAAAATTTAGGTATACTTAAAAAAATTGGTAATATAATATGCGCGCCCAATTTATTTCTCGACATTCCATGTAAGTACATAAAAGCTTCAAATAAAAGTAAGTTAGTCCAGAGAGGTTTCCTTTTCCTCGGACGTTCTTTGGTCTTCTGTGCCTCACAATTGTTCAGTAATTGCTCTTTGCAGGAAGTCCACCGAATATAACAATCCTACGAGGCTTTGTTAAAAACCGAGGATTGTCCATTTCCGGTCCAACCGTTTCCGGCCGTTTCCCAAGTTTTCTGTAATTAAAAATGTCACAAAACTTGTACTCCTGAGTAAATCCAACGGTCCACGAGCATCGTCAGATCTAATTAAATTTTGAACAATAATTCAATCATAATAAATAAATAAACAAATATCGCGTATTTTCTTTGCGTAGTTTTGATTTTTAATGAATTTTTATTCCATTTTATTTCGCTTATCATATCTGAAAGTGGATTATTTTATTTTGTGAACTTATTCAATGCAGCTATATTACTACTTTTTATAAAATTTATTACTATTCACAATTTAAGTCTACGCAAAATCTACACTTACGACGAATGTAATTGAAAAGTCAGAATATTCTTTATAATAATGATTTTGCATAGTCATTAAAATTTACTTACAATTCTAAAAAAAATATTTTCCTCATTTACCGTAAATATAAACTCTCTGTTTGCCCATCTATCTGTCGGTCCGCGACGTCCGTAACTTGCTGAAATTAAAATTTTAATAATTAGAATATGACATTCAAAGGTCGCCGCACCAAATTACACGGTCTTGACAGTTTTATATTATTATTTTATTTTCTTATACTTAGTTTTAGCTTTAAGCGAATAAAGTCAACTTAAAAACAGTTGATTTTGTATTCATGAATTTTTAGCTTTGAAGTCCTGCAATTATTATGTTCCGTGATTTTTCACGGTCGTACGGCTAGTTAAAATAAGAATATAAAAAATTAATAATGCGACGCGAAAGCGGCATGTTCAAAGTCTTTTACATATTTTAGCAAGCAGCAACTGGTAATAGCAGGTACTTAACTGATTATATGTTCTTAATCATAATATACTTTGATACGTGTAGTATATCTCCATCAGTGCCGCAACAGCCTGGCGCAAACCTTCGCCACTCCGATCGGAACCGAAACCGGGTAGCCGCCATGCTTTTTTTTGGAACCGAGAACCGGGTAATTTTCGACTTATTTTTGGTAAATTGCATTTAAATAATTTTTTCATTTATTTCAAATCAAATGCAAGATCCGAATCGGCGTTCTTAAACGACTAACGTCTTTGAACGACAAAAAAGGAACAGCATTTAGCGGCCTATAGATTTCGAGATAAGCGAATACATAGATGAAATCTCGATGAAACCAATTTAAAAGTACATTTTAAAAATTTAGAATTCACTGGCAAAAAAAAGTGCAGTTTTGGAAAATCTGTATTCTTTATTGCCTGTACGGCCCACTTCAACCGAAAGTGAACGCGTACTTTCCGTGGCCAACAATTTAAGGAAATATAACACGTTAGATTCGTAAGTGTTTTTAAAATACTACTTTTTACAAAAAGAACATCACTACAAGATACTTTGTTTCCATACCTACATATGATACGTATAATAAATACAAACATTTAGATTCTTTTATAATTGTAATAAAATTTATTTATTCTGTATTTTTCATGTGCAATTTGTATTATTATTGCCAAAAATGTGTTAAAATGAATATTTCGGTTTAGTACTATTAAACCTAAATGTAGTATGTAGTATATGTATATATGTACCTACCGATGGAATGTAAAAATATTTCGATTGAGTTAAGTATTAATTATTACATAATATATTGATTTTATTTCAATATCCTATTTTTCTAATAAATGATATTAATTATTAAAGTAAAATTAAATATATCACGTCACATTTAATCAAAGATTCAAATATAATAAAAATTGGACTCTCAACGGCTTACAAAAGTAGTTTATTTAATAGCTTACAAAAATTACCCGGAACCGAACCGGGTAATGAATTAGGCCGGGTATTTGGATGCCCTGGGTATCGCCACTCTGCCATTTTCCAGTTCGCCATACCGATTGGCGTTGGCTGGATAGCGTTACCGCACACCACGGCTTGGATCATGGTCCTCGCGCTGAACATGACTGGCCCACTTCAGCCGCACTATCTTGATGACTTGGAAATCGTTGGGTTTACCGAATTCTACGTTTAATTCTTAATCGTACTGCGTACTAACTTAATTTACGATTTTAAAAAATTCTGACCGGTACAATATGACAATAGTGCGATAACACGTTCAGTCGGATGTTTAAAAGCTTTGTTTATATTATAGGTTCAAACATGCGTTTTTCAAACATTTATAGGAGACTTTCACTCCAAATTTACTCCTCCCGCGTCTTTATAGGAGACTTTCACTCCAAATTTACTCCTTCAGCGTCTTTATAGGAGACTTTCACTCCAAATTTACTCCTCCAGCGTCTTTATATGAGACTTTCACTCCAAATTTACTCCTCCAGCGTCTTTATAGGAGACTTTCACTCCAAATTTACTCCTCCAGCGTTTTTATAGGAGACTTTCATTCCAAATTTACTCCTCCAGCGTCTTTATAAGAGACTTTCACTCCATATTTACTCCTCCCGCACGATTGTTTTAGACTTATTACTCCAATTTTTTTTTGCTAACTTTCTTTACTATATTTATGCATTAATATTTGAATTTATAAATTAAATTATTGTTACTAAAAATTATTGTTACTAAAAATTATTGTTACTAAAAATATCTAATGCCATTATGTAAGGGATAAAATGTGCATAAAATCTTTTCCTCCACGTTAACAATACGTTTTTAAACTATATGGTTCATAACTTATACATTCTCAGTTCCGCCGTAGAATCTAGAAGTAATGTATTATATATAATGAATAAAATTTCACATATTTATTTATTTTCCTCAACTTATTAAATGTAGCATAGCGGGGAGAGTGATTGATATTTCATTTAGTTTGCCGAATGACTGCCGTGTACTATTTTTACAATCTATTTTTTCTTGTACTGTCTTAACAATATATTGCACAACAATATCGACTCTGAATATTCTCTGCCATAAGCTTTAATACTCATGTTCGTCGTTCAAGACACACATCTCTTTTCGACATAAAACTATAAAATATGACGCTATGAATCCGCCTATAAATTTTATCATAAATATTTTTAAAAACGGTGAAAATATCCTGGATATATCTTACGATAATATCGTACATTTAAAAAAACTATTGCTTATTTAGTTTTTTCTTCATCAAGTCCACCTCTTAACATCTTTGGCATAATCCAAGATCATGGTCCCGTTGTTCATACAATGAAAATGTCTATTTCACTACATAATTAAATGTCCTGATTACAAAATGAAAGATGATCAACTCTTAAATAATCCTACATACACAAAAATATATTCACAAACTGATACACCATCCAAGCGGACTACAAATAATGTATTTTACAATATGCCATGTTTGTACAGATTAATAATTTTGTTCTTGGGTTTTCACGGCCACTCAGTCTCCTGGTTTGTGTCTTATGTGGGTATTTTGCCGTGTTTTTACGACCTTTCCGAAAATCCTTGGAAAGCCTCGTGAAGGAAGCATTCCAAATCTACAAGCACCCGCTAAATATTAATAGATATGATGGTCTCAAATTTAAAACAGTGATCAGACAATAGATGAAACATACAACATACACACAACACATGACACCGACACGGTATTGCCACGTAACACAGAAACACCAAGCTTTAGACACGTTATTTCGAGCCAATACTTAACCGCAACACTCACAATAAAACATCAGCCCTGATGATGGACCCTGTAATGGAACCAGAAACGTCGGCCGGAAGTGTCGTAAAAAACGGCATAATATCCCAGAAGACACAATCCAGAGGGTTAATAATTAACTGTTCGAAGAATATTTTTTCTTCTGTATGAGGGGTTGAACTTTGTGGTGACATTATTATTATCTTACATTTGAAATATTTCTTTGACACTGTGTGGTGCATATTATTGGTACATGAATTATGTAATTAATAGTAATAATCTGAAATGTTAATATATTCTATTTCAGCAATAAAATAAATAGGCAAAATTATTATACACACGTTCTAAAAACACTAACCTTTGTAAGGCACCGTTAATTTATTAACGAATGATTTCTGCAGACTTGCAATCTAAACACACATGACCATAAATGCAAATAAATGGTTCTATATTTAAACACGTTTTTCTGGTAAAACTAAAATTCCTTATCGCCTCGGAACATCCTTTAAATACAATTAGAACTGGGCTGGGTGGTTGGGTCCGGGCAAATTTGAACAAGCCCCGCACCCGGCCGCCCGACACGACCATTCAACAGTGGTTCGCGGCGAGTGTTTAATTAGCGGGGAACACCGCCGGCCCTGCGTTGCGAGTTACGATGCGTCAGGCCGCAACTCGCTGCCACCTACTCATCCGCCATCTACATTAACTGCTACAAGATAACTAGTGTTTTTATAACTAAAAAATGAATACACATTTTTCTAATTTAAATTTACGATTAATCCAGGTAACACTATAAATGTTTCGAAATTATCGTGACAAACTTTGTGGAAGTTCATTATAATATTTATTTTTAAGAAATTAAAATACAACTTTGTTTACTTCTCACTATAACACTTTTAATTAAAATGTTTTAATCAGAACATTTTCGACGCTTACTGCGTCATCTTCAGTAATAAACTAACTAGATCTAATAGACTAATGACTTCGTGTCGGGTCTGGTGATTTCTATAAATCAATTTTAACAATAGTAATACACTCAACATTCAAACACTCTGTATTACATCCTCCCTCTTGTCCATATTAGCCCCACCCCGCAAACCTACCCCAGACTCAACTCAACTCCCACACCAGACCCGACAAGTAGTCATTAGTCTAAAGATCTAGTTAGTTTATTACTGAAGATGACGCAGTAAGCGTCGAAAACGTTCTAATTAAAACTTTTCAATTAAAAGTGTTATAGTGAGAAGTAAACAACGTTGTATTTTAACTATTTTTTTTATATAACACTATTAACTTCTAACTGACTATTTAATACGTAGAACATTTGCTCGAAAAGTTTGATTTACCGTTTATTAATAAATATAATAAATATAGGTACCTACTACTAGGACAGGAATAAGGATAGGCGCGCATTACGAACTTTTCGCCGCACGGCGTAAAAACCTGCGACATTTTGACGTGCGGCAAAAAAATTGAAAAACGTCATAATGCCGCATAAAACTGATCAGTTTCAAAATGGATCTAGTAGATCTAGCTTGAATTTCCACTCCCATAATTAGAGTTCGCAAAAAAAAGAGGCGGTTTTGGGTACATCCTCTTATTCCCTTTGTTACATTCCATTTATTTCATTCTATCTTCTAAACAAATTTTGACAACTTCTACCCACAACCTCTGTTTAATGTTTCTATCACTAAATTCTTTTTATCATAAAATGGTGGTCTTCTCTCAACTTCCTTTTTAGCTCTTCAATATTAAAGTCTTCACCCAGATCATCAGAAGTATTGCTTGTTGCCTTTGTTCTTACACATATATTATAAAATATTATATGCAAACAGCGATACGCCGCATAAGGCGCGTAATCAAGACGCAAACAAAAAGCGAATTATAACTTGTTGCAGACTTTTCGCCGCTGCGATATTTATCCGCTAAGTGCGCGCGATACGATTCAAATTCCTCTGTTACAAGACTGCGGTGCGACATCATGTCGCAGCGCTTTTTCGCCGTGCGGCGAAAAATTCGTAGTGCGCGCCTAGCCTAAATAAACTAAAAACAAAAATCAACGTTAGTCAAGAAAACAAACCTAGACTAGCAAGTTATCAGTTGTACTCTCGTTGCAGTCGTTGATATCTTGCCGTATCAAAGCGAAAAATTCGTAGTGCGCGCCTAGCCTAAATAAACTAAAAACAAAAATCAACGTTAGTCAAGAAAACAAACCTAGACTAGCAAGTTATCAGTTACAGTATGTACTCTCGTTGTAGTCGTTGATATCTTGCCGTATCAAAGGTATCAAAATGTCGTATAAACGACTATGCCGTTGGTAACTCTCTGCTAACGGATGCTCGAATCCCCGAAAACAAAATCGAATGAAATTTTTTACTTCTACTCCAAATAATCACTTTTTTGTTTCAGTTAAGAATAGATCAACAACAGTATATAAATACTTTATGAACGTCCAAGTATATCGCTTGTCCCAAAATGCATTGAATAATCATTCATCTCTGCACATTTAGCACTGCACTGCCAGTCGAGTGTCACATTAGCTCTGTGAACATTTCGTGCCTTACAGTTATAATGCTTCAGATTTTAGTTCCGAAAACTTTTAGCCTGAGTGACAGCATTCGGGTTGAACCAGATTCAAAATCACGAATGTATGAAATTTACACTGAAAACATTTATCTTATTTAAACCGTGTCAAATGTTTTTAAAAGTAAACTAAACTAAATTATCGACCGGCTTTCACCCAGTTTACAATAATATGCTATCATGATCAGACAACATTCTCGCCACAACTTTTTGGAAAATTAAGAAGTAAACAATTTCCCCCTGCCTAGGCATGTTATTTCATTTTTTTCCAATTTTTATTTTAAAAGATTCACTTAAATTGCTCAGCTATCAGGCTATGTCAAAAAAAATTAAAAGATATCTTTTACCATTGTATTCCTACTATGTAGGTGTATCAGACATAACCTGATATTACTTCTAAGGAAATAGTACATATATAATTTTTCTTCTTGCTTTTCTCGACGTTTCTTACATAAACTCCTAAAAATCTACCAAAAATGCTTTATTAACTTTTGTGTACGAATACATAGAATATAGAAATTTAAAAAAAGCCTTTTTTTTCAGAAAAAACTTATAAATACGTAAAGCCAAACTTTATAGATATCCTAGTTTACTTAGGGACTGTCGATCTATTCTGGTATGCCTCTGTCGCTTGTCAAGTACATTTGAAATTTTTGAGGGTCGTCTGCCAATATTTGATTTTAACCCTATATGAGAAGCTCGCCTGTCTGTAACTGCGTACCGACTTTTTTAATGGTAACATAGAAAAAAAATGATCTAAATGCTTCTATACCTATGGGACTATGGTTGCCGTAATTATTTTTAAAATAGACGCATTCGCTTCTTATCTGTTCGTCTTTCACTCTGTTGTACATAGATTTTCCACAAACGCCCCTGAGATAGTGTATGAAGACATTCAACATTCGTTCTTCTTTTTCTCTTTTCTTCTTTCACTTCCATACATTAGTGGGGAGTCATCCGAACTCCACTATGCACCGCCATTGCATTCATATGAAGAAGAAGTTGAGGAATTTAATAATTCAATACGTATACTTCATTTTTCTTGCAAAATTACCACTTCATCTTAGCACTTCTTTGTTGCCTCATTAATAATCGCGTTCCGCTTTCGGAATGTGGTCCAATATTATTTTACCTAGTTATTAACATATACGCATGTGAAATTCGTGTGTTAATTAAGCACTTGAGAAAAATTGTTTAATTTATTGTAGTAATTTTACGACACATGTTTCGCCTTAAATCGTTCGTTTTTAATGGTTCGGCAACATAATAATTTAGTTTGGTATTATTTATGGTTCACGAGTATATTACGTGTTCGCGGTATGGTTTTATTTAGGTATACTCCCGAACGAATTACTAAAAAGCTAAATATATTATTTCATTTGCTTTATGTCGTTTAATTGTTTTTCGTTGTCACCTTATTAAATGGAGTGATCGTCAAACAAGTTAAACCATTCTGAAGCTCTTGTAAAGAAGTTCTAGTAAAGCCATGGATATGTGGTTAAGAAATAATTTGTTTGAGAGCTCTCTATGTCGAGCAAGTTTACAAAATTGTCTTCAGTGGGTACCCGCTTTAATTTTAATTTTGCGCAACACAACGTTTTAATAATAATCTAGCCCTCAAACTATCTTCCCCACGTGCGTGATTTTCAGTTTAACAACCCATTTCTGTGTGTTTATTATACTACTTATATATATTCAAATTTACGATAAATGTGTACTTAATATAACAAAAATTACAAAGTTATTATTTAACATTGTGTTTAACAGCGACATGGTTTTATGAAAATGTATTAATTTTTTTTTAATAACCGCAATAATTATATTGACAAATTTGTTCGATCTTGTTTTTCGGGGTATTTGCAGTACACATTCATAAAATTGAATAATAAATTTATTATGATCATAATATATTTGCTTAAGTACTTTCTCCGCAAGTCACTCCATAAGAGTGGGACACAATGCCGCTTGTTGGTGGTTTTTATATCACGACACAACAAAAATACGTTCACATACCGATATCCATTCTGTAACAAAATAAAAAATTTTGAATCTGAAAACAAAAATATTTTTGGACATCTTAAAACTCCAGAAGAAGAAACGAGCCTCGCCGCTACTAGGACCGCCTCACCACTCTAATTTGATTAATAATATTTAATATTGCTAGATGTAACATATCTTTTGACTCCTACCTTAAAGCAGTAAATTTCCACAACATGGAAACTCCGGAACATCGAAGAGCCCGTGCTGATCTTATATTCCTTTTTAAACTACTTCGAGGATACCTCGGCTGTCTCAGTCAACTGGACCTAATCTCCTTTCACGCTTCTTGAAGACGAACGTGCTCAAGTGAAAGAAAAGTGCTCTTCCATTTTTCGAGAAATATAACATCTTATCCTCAAAAATTTTTATTTCGCACATGCAAGGCATTCAGTGACAGATGTATCGATATTGACCTCTTCAATATCGGTCTTAACGCATTGAACAGAATCCTACGTATTTTGTGTAGGTACTTCATTCTAGTACCACTCAACTATCTCATCTTAGTCAATTAATGTATATTATAGATTAATGACGAAACTGTATTTTTATTACGGGAAAGTAGGTATAGAAGTCTTTTGGGTGTACATAGGGCTTACGAACTATCTTACGGCTGGTTTAAGTTATCATTTTACATGGTATATTCTATCACGTGTGGAAATGGCGAAGTTACATTGTGTAAAGTGATCACTTGAGCCAGCCGTACGATAGGTCATAAGCCCTATGTACACCCAAAAGACTTTTATACCTACTTTCCCATACTAAAAATACAGTTTCGTCTGTGTGATACGTCTACAATGTACATTTATTGATTAATGATGTCTCTTTGACAAAAATCCAGCACTGTTCTGAAAGATTTGAACAAACCCAAAATATTCTGATCTCATCTTAGCACTACTTAACTAATGTAATTAAACCATCATCATTAAATCTACTTTGGCCAATCGCTCACTGCATCTCATTTTCTTTTTCTCCACCTCTTCCCTGTCTCTAAAATACTCACCCTTTCCTCCTACGCTCACGAATCAACTAATTTCTTCATTTATTACCATTAATTTGCTTTAATATTGTTTGTTGCTTACAATAAATATTCTCTTATCCAGCTTTGTAAGTACTAATTAAAATTAATTTACATATGTATTCAATATATGTGAATTTTTCTATGCTCTAACATTATTTATTTATTTATTTAATATACACGGCTAAATAGCCTTTTATCTACAATGCATTTATACATAATATTAACACAACAACGTATGTGTTAATTATAGAAATAGAATTATACATCAATGTAGAAATAGACAAAAAATAAGATATAAAAGAGATATAATAAAATATAAAACACATTAATAATAGAAAATTTTTAAAACGTAGATCATAGAAGAGTAGAGATATAATTCAATAAAACGTGTGAATAATAGAAGCATTTGAATACATAACATATTGAAGAGTATAGATATAATTTAATAAAACACATAAATGATGGAAAGATTTAAAAACATAAAAGAGAAAAAATAAAACTTAAGCAAATATATTATTATCATAATAATTTTTTTATTCAATTTCACGAATGTGCACTGCAAATACCCCGAAAAATAAGATCGAACAAATTTGTCAGTATAATTATTTCGGTTGAAACTGTTAAGATTCCAAAATTAAATGTGTATCGTCAAAAAAATAATAGGTACTAAGATCTAACCGATCTATTTATCATTGTTAGTTAAGACAACTGTATAGCTATATATCTTTTGGGATTTATGATATGATTTTCCTATGCGATATATAGATATATGCGATGATTTTCCGCTACAGTTAATGTTAAGGAAGATCTTTAAACACGTGAATGACATCTTAATCAGTTTTTTTTTACAACACGAATCATTTCCAGGAACTGATTAATACGGTTAACATGGAGCTGGATAGTGTGAATTTATGTATTAAAAAAACCTTTTCAAGACACGATCACGATTTGAGCAAAGGGTTATGGGCATTTGCAAGATTGCCGGTTATTTGCTATCTTAATTGCAGTTATAACTCAGCGCCGAATCGAATCTCCTATTAACACTGGCTGATGCCGTTAATTTGTACCCAATAAGATCCCGTGCAGAATCCGCCGGATTAAGATGTCACCCCATTTCTCACATATAACGGCGGGACCTGGGACTGGTGCCACGTGACAGATGGACACTTTCCCGCCTTGCTCCAGCGGAATTCTCTCGTGACAGGTTGTAGAAAGAAATTTCCTCCAGAGCCATTAGGGGACGGAACTTTTTGTTGCATAATTTACGAAAGTGCACCTTGATTTGTAATTCATGTTTTAACATCTTCTAATAAAGAACTTCCGGAACTTATCTTAAAAGTTTTTAAAGTATTTTACTTGTCTCGCAGCTTTAAACGATAACCCATTCTTTTTGTTTAAGATAGTAACTCTTCTTACCGTTTTATTATTATATATTTTGTAAATTATGTACATTCGATAGACACAATTCGATTTCTCTTTTTGCTTTACCTTACCTTATCGATAATTCTGTATTTCTGTTCCTAATTATTTTATTAAATTTAAATTTATTATATATTTGTTTATTTAAAAATTTATTGTAATGTATACTATTTATTTTATCGCATTTAAATTTATTATATATTTGTTCATTTAAAAAAATTGTTGTAATATATGCAAAATTATATTTTCTAACTCTTTTTGTTATGTAAATAGTCGTTTCCCTATTTACGTAATCCAGGTAATCCCTAGTTAGGCAGTCGAAGTGTAACACAATACAAAAAATAAGATATGAATAAAAAAAACTATTATTACTATTTATTGGTGAACATTTGTTACGATTAAATAATTATATGAATTCCACTGAAAAACTTGGACATTAGGCCCAATTGCTGAAACGAAACACATAAAAAATGCTCAGGCTTGAGTAAATCAACTAGATATATTGTGACCTCATCCGGGAATGAACATGGAACCCTCGGTGTGAGAAGCCAATCTCATGCCCACTGGACTAGGGCCGCAGACATCTTCCAAACTTTAAAAAATAACAAATATTTGCCAAGCGATGTTAAACACAAATATTAAAAAATCGCGACAGCTGGATTTTATTATATATTTTTTTTCAAATAATTTTGAAATTATGCAGCATTTCGTACCTGGCGTATTCCCTACCGTAACTACCATTCTAATCAAATCAAATCACATTTTCCTACTTCGTTCTCTTGTTTTCATTTACTTTTATCCTGGTCGTAAGCTATCATTCATTTAATTTTATAACTAAACAATTTTTGTTAATATTTCAGTCTGTAGGTATATATTTTATTTCGTTCATAATATCAGTGCAATATTCGTAAGGACGTACGTTCAAAATAATAATCTTAAATAAATTTACAAGAAGATATATTTTCATCGTCATATGTATCTATTTATAACTTTCTCCATGTAATATCTGTATTAGTGCAAGTGTGTTTTGTGTGTGTGTGTTTTCCCGACAAGTGTGCAAAGTGGACCTGTAGAGATGAGAAACAAATCATTTTGTAAAAAAACAATTTTTTGTGAACTGTAAAATTTGATAGACGTGGTATTGTGTGGAATTGGTGAACCTATTAAATTTATAATATTAATTTATAAACCTATAAACTTTTAAACCTATAAACCTATAAACTTATAAACCTATAAACCTATAAATTATAAACCTATAAACACCCAAAAACTGTTCGCACTTACCTTCCCATATAATTCATCTCTATAAGACATCTATATGAGTAGCTTGTTGGTCTTGTGGTTAGGACTCTCGCCTCGTGATCCAAAGGTCGCAGGTTCGAATCTCACTCCAGACAAGCAAGTTAGTCCTATTTTCATAGCACAAGCGTTTAGCTTAATTTGAAAATATTAAGAATATTGATGTGACACGAATTCCGTGTTCGCATCTCTATTTTTTTTTTTAAATATATATATTATATGTATATCTTGTAAAGTACCTTAGTCTTTCGTAGATTATTTATTAAACTACTTAAAAAACAGTAGTAAGCACTATTAATATGCGAGTTTCTTGCAGCATTTGTTTTATGCTTAATGATAATTATCAGCTTTGATCATTTTATACAAGACCTACGAGAAAACACGGACGTTCGCACTGCCGCCATTAGACAAATCACATTACCACCCTAGTCGCTAAGTTAAGCGCTTTAGTTAAAAATGCATTTCATTACATTTCGAGCATTAATGAGTGAAAATTTTAAATCGTCCCTTTTTACGATACCTCCGTCGCTCTGCCTGGCTGAGTAATTTAATTTACTTTGTGTCGCGTTCTCACGGTGCGCCGCCGTGTTCCCATAGCGAGCTGTTGAGAAATCAACGAACTCCATTGTTTTGATTCCTTACGGTGATCCGCTACTTCACAGCGAAGTGGAGCGCGCCCACTCCGCGGCTTGCGAGCGCGAATCGAGTCTAGATTCAAACAAAGTCTGCGTTTCAACAATAATGGAATACGTGGGTACGCAATACCTCCCACTCGTATGTACTAAATTAAATAGGCACGTACGTTTTAAGCTATAGGTATTTTTATTTATTTATTTCGTATGAATTTATACATATAAATGAAGGTAGTTGCTTCACTAGACAAGGTTTGTTTTGAAGCAACTACCTGTACAGTTTCTTTTTTAATAATTAAATAAAACACGACTTGGTGTACTTACTTACTTACCATCACGCCGTTTCCCCGTGGAGGTAGGCAGAGAGGATAGAGCGCCATACTCTTCTGTCCTGACATACAACTTTCGCTTCGTCAACATTCATACATCTTCGCATGCAAGCTCGACGGTTGTTCAGGCTTCTAACAGGACCATATTCCAGTATCTGGTTAATCTGGTCATGCCACGTCTTCCGTGGTCGCCCTCTCTTTCTGGCGCCGTCAACACTTGCATCATATATCTTTGTTACCATTATTTCCTCATTCATTCCCTCAACATGCCCAAACCACCTGAGCGACTCTGACGACTTGGTATACACCACTAAATATTTATTTTCTTTATTCAAGATGAATAAACACCTCTACAAGTTTCGGGAACGAAGTTCCCTTCCTCAGGATGATACAATGTATACTAAAATTAAATGATCATTATATAATTAACTAGTGGGGTGGAGAGTAGGCGGAGTAAATAGAAAGGGGTGGGGGAGAGGTGTTGTTAGGGAATAATTAAGGGATTGTCAACTTTGTTTTTATTTTATTTATAATTGGAAAATGTTGAGTATGGGGTTGTTTGGGAATTGAATTTGTTTGTTTATTATATTATTATTGAGGTTAATATTTTTTCTTATTTCTAAAATTTCTAAACTATCTAATTATCTATTATTATTGTTGTTTTGTAAAATTTTTAGACCTGAAATGAAGTCGAAAGTATGGTCATGTTCCAACAAATGGTTTGAAAATTCCGAGTCCCCATTACTATTTAGACATCTTAAAACTTAAACTTGTAGAAGTGTTTATTCACCTTGAATAAAGAAAAGAAATATTTAGTTGTTTATATCAAGTCGTGTTTTATTTTTTTATGTTTAAACGCTAGAAAAGATTACATATTAGAAATAAAGTTTTGAATATTGTACGTAAGAAATAAAACACAAACACAAGAAAGAAAAACATATTAGAATTATACTTTTAGACATTGTACATAAGGAATAAAAATAAGATAATTTAACTTCATAAAGAAAAATACTTGGTCTTTTCGATAAATCGATAAAAAAAAAATAAAGAATCTCCCCATCCAAAGATCACAACACACACATATACTTCAAGTATAAATCTTACATGCGACATATACAATCGATAAATAGATAGAAACAAGACATCTTGGGCTGACAATTGATGAAAACCTACGTCGGGCTCCGCACATCGAATGTTTAAGCTCCAAAGTTAAAAAACCGATACATACATTCAAAACTCCACGCAGCTTCACAAATCTCAGTCTTCCAAAAATGTTATATTATGCACTCCGTCAAAGTATTATCAGCTACGCCAAGTGTGCATGGGTTGGTGCGGCTCCAACTATATTAGACCCTTCAATAAAGTCACAGAAATGGATTATATGTGTAAAAAACAAGAAACCATTTAGATATAACTCTGAAGACCCACTTAGGTACAGTAGCCGGCAAACATCTTGAAATTCTGCGGCGTGGTGGGGGGACGTTTGCGCATCTACCTTTCTACTAACGAGACCCAAATTTCGTCTTCTGCGCATTCCCCCACTTAGCCAAAGAATTTCAAGAAGTTTGCCGGCAACTGTATACACTTTAAATATTGATATTATGTGTACAGTAATCATATACGACAAGAACGTTCGTTCGTACTACTGCAATACCCTTGTCGCTATAGCCTCACTCAATTGCAGCGCTATTTGTATAGAAAATATGCAATTACCTGAAGGCGTATACGGATATTATGGTTTTATGTGAAATTCTTGATGCTTTTCGTAATTACATATAAAACAATTTTTTCCTGTGATTTGCCTCGTGCGACACAGCCACGTTACATGTTAAAGATTTTTTTATCAGATGAAAATAGATGCTACCTTTATTTTTATGATATAACTGCGAAACTCGCTATCTTTATCAAATATGTGATAATCCCCAACAACCTGACACCAATGGCAAGACATCGGATAGCTCTCGGCAGTATCGGTTATAATGGAATATGGAAAAGGGGCAGATAATACGGTGGTGCGAGCTGTGTGTTTGGGAACTTGTGCGGGTAAACGGAACGAGATCAAAAGTTTAAAAAAGAAAAATATGTCGGTCATATCTTCAATGAGGCTGGACAGGACGATGATGACATTGAACGACAGAGGAGGCATTCGTTGAAATATGCTGTCAGGCCATTTCTACCGATGATGCAGTAAGGAGGAGGTGAAGAGCATCTTCCTTAGATTATCCTTCACCAGCATATATACTAACGAGCTCCGGTAGAATTACTGGGGAGTGTCTTACAACCGTTTACGAGTTCAGTATAATAATTAAAAAAATAAACATGGTTCGGATGAGCACTCCCGTGTATGGATGTTCTTACGGTGGAATTAGTGAACGCTACGTTGTGTAAATCATCAGTTAAGCCAGCTCATACAGGTCATAAGTTCTGGGCCACCCTATAAAGAATTATATACACGTTTTCCATATAAATGTCAAACGATGATGAATTTACTGAAATCAGTATATATTACATCCACTCAAGTTCTCGAATCAAACTATTTATAAATCACTCACGAAATCAAGCAGTGGATTTTTTTTGTACAAAGGCAGGTTGAGCCATGTTTGGCCTGTAAGAAATAGCCTCGAATATTTTTCTAATACATGTTTGTATACACACTAATCGGTCTATAGTAAGTTGTCACATAAGTCAGATCCCGTATCCTTGGCGGTGTTCAATCCTTTCATAATTTTTAACATATCATTTTAAGACATGGTGTATAAAAAATTAAAGAGTCATTAATGGTAACAAATGAATATTGTTGAGAAGAAATGTCAAAGACTGAAGCGAAAAATTTAAAAAATGTACCGGAAATTTCTTGACCAAATATTATATGCAGGGTTATTTGTAAAACATTAATAACCTCACAGGACTATACTCCTGCCTTGATTATGAGTCGAAAATGTTCAAGCTATCATGACCTAATATCAATATTTATGGAGATATGCGACATCAAAGTTTGCATTTTTTTTTCAATATTTCTGACTTATTTTTTGTAAAAAATTGGACTATCATTACAGTAACTAATATCAATTACGAAAAATTTATTCCTTTCAATAAAAGTTAAATAAAATGATTAAAACCCTGAAAAATTCCAATTGGAATGTTTTCCAATTGGAATTCGAAGGTTTTTATTTTTTATTTGGCTTGTATTAAAGGGAATAAATTTTTCATACTCGATATAAGTTACCGTAATGATAGTCCAACGCTTTACAAAAAATAAGTCAGAAATATTGAAAAAAAAATGCAAACTTTGATGTTGCATATCTTCTTAACTATTGATATTAGGTCATAATAGCTTTAACATTTTCGACTCATAATCAAGTCAGGAATATAGTCGTGCGAGGTTATTAATGTTTTCCAAATAACCCTGTTTAATAGCATAGCAAATATATAATCCACCCATAAACATTATTTTAGTAATTGCATTTGTTATATTTTTAATTAAAGTTTACTCCCATATTTTTTATCTTGAGATGTAATGATTCCTCCATAGATTTAAATATGATCGATAAAAATTGCGAATACTGTTTTTAGCGCGAGATCTTAGCATAGAAAATGTTTCGGAGTCCCTAGAATTGCCGTTTTTTATTAATTTTTTCCCATATTTTTCTTTTTCACGAAGTTGATGTCTTAACGCACTACCTAAACCGACATGGATGTTTTGAATACGAAATCTTTTTTGTGGAATGTATTCGACGCGTCATTTTATTATCTCCCAAATGTGTTATAATAAAATAAATTAAGAAAATCATTGCATTTAGTTGATTCATTTGAGACCAATCAGTTTGACCTAAATCGTAATACATTTTATTTGTATAAATGTATGTGATTTAATACGTGACTCTTGATGAAAGAGTATAAACATACATATTTTGTCCATTATTACGACATCCAAATCATTCAGTCAGTTTTTATCTTTTAACACGGAAGTGTTTTAACACAAAATATATCTCGGTCCCATGGTTTCGTGTTAAATTATGTGTACCGCTTTAATTTTTTAAGAACACTCTCTTGTCTCTTCTGTGTATAGTTTTCTGGGATATTCTGACGTGTGTATGTGACCTCTCTGGCCATAGAGGCCAGAGAGCTAGAGAGGTCACATACACACGCAGAATATCCCAGAAAACTATACACAGAAGATTCTGAACGGCCGTGAAAACCTAAGGACATTTTTAACCCTCTTGTCTCATTTTTTAATAGTATAGATCATTTATATTTTTTCACTCTTTACATATTTATTTTTTCTTTCTATACATATTATTCTTCTGTTTCACACGTGTAATTTTGTGATATGTATACTTGTACGTCGGACCAGGTCTTGTACCTACACTAAACCTGGTTACGCTGGAATAAATTTACATACTTACCATCACGATGTTTCCTCGTGGGGTTAGGCAGAGAGGATAGATCGCCACACTCTTCTGTCGTGACATACAATTCTCGCCTCATCCTCATTCATACATCTTCGCATGCAAGCTCGCCGGTTGTTGAGGCTTTTAATGGGACCATCTTCCAGTATCTGATTTATCTGCCGCGGTCGCCCTCTCTTTCTAGAGCCATCAGCACTTGAATTACATATCTTTCTTACCATTCTTTCCTCATTCATTCGCTCAACATGCCCAAACCATCTAAGCGACCCTTTATTAATTCTATTAATTATGCTAAGATCAGCTTTACATTCATTCCTAATATCTGCATTCTTTACTCTATCATAAATTGATTTTCCACACACGTCTGACGGATCTCATCTCCACTGCATTCAATCTATTTCGTTCCTCTTCTGCCAGCTCCAGGCTTCGCTTCCATACATCAGTGTGGGTACCAGAATTCCATTATGTACCGCTAGCTTTGCCTCGATAGACATATTTCTATTAGAAACTATTGCGTTCAAAGCAATAATAAACTTATTAAATTATTATTGTTAATGATTTCATAGAATAACTTAGTTTTGTTCTCTGTGGTCCGCGATTGTCATTTTGCTTTGCCAAACAAAGGTTAAAAATATATTCATGTTAGGATGGAATAATGACTATTCCCGAAGACGGATTGTAAATTTATATACCATCATGTTTTAAGCTTTTTTAACGTTTTAAAGCCATCAAGTATTATATTTACCTTAAAGGACTTAGTGAGTGCTCAATTTACGTAAAAGACGTTTTTGTACATACAATTAAGAAACACTTCGAATAATTTTCTGCGTAAATAAAACCTTCGATTCACTGAACTCAGAATAATTCTAGAATATATTTTCTCTGAAGAATGTCAATATTTACTATAGTTTTCCATTTTACCGGATCGCTTGAAGAATTCCATAAATTTACGGAAATAAAGCATTCGAGTACTTATTTAAATAAACTTTTTAAAAATGTTTTTAAAAAATTTTTATGCCTCAAAATAATCCTGTTTTTCTTTTTCAATGGTCCTACTTTTCAGTATAAAAATACGCTTTTAATGTGTGAAGGTAGACTACATACATATTTTTTATTTAATATTTTCCACTCATTATTAGTGTTTTCTAGAGGCATAAAATATCACATTTCTGGTCTGACTTATTTTGTTTTCTCGATACATTTTTTTCTTTTTTCAATATCTCAGATTTTTCTGGAATTATCTAATTCAATACTAAGGCTTCCTGGGAAATTCTTTTATTTTAAGTATATTGCTTTCACCGCATTGGACACTTGAAGCACGTCCCGAAGAAAAGTCTATTTGTAGCGTTATGTAGTTCATTTGATATGGTATTATCCCATATAATAATAATATTACGATGTGCGCGTGTGAAATTTCACTTCACAATAATATTATGCATATAATGTGATTTCCCAAATATTTTAATTTTTTTTGAAATAAAAGCTTTTTTGCGTTGCTCTGAAAAGAGTATATATTTTATTAACAAAAGAACATAATATTTGTCATTAAAATTTAAAAAAAATAAAAGTACACATCATACCTGAAAAGAGAAACAACATTTAAAGCTATTATTTTATATTAGAAACTTTATCAATTATTAAATATGTACTAGCAGGAAAGCAATCGGAGAAGCCGATTGCTTACTGCTAGGCCCTGCGGGTGGCTGTTGTGGCCGCTTCGCGGCCAGCGATAGCCGCTGCGCGGCCAATTGTGTTTGCTGTGCAGCAAACACAATTGTTTACCTATAAACAAATTTGAATGTTCAAAACCAAAAATGTAATTAAAATTTCAACAAAAAAAAAATTCTCGACCGTAAAAAAAAAATCTCCTGCCAGGATTCGAACCTGGCATCTTCTGATCCGCAGTCAGACGTGGTATTCGTTGCGCCACAGGACCAGATAAGCAACGCGGCAAAATTATTGTATACAAATAGAAATCATCATCCAAATGCAGAAACGTACGACATTGGTTGGAGTAATTATAATATAGATTATTCACCGGTATATTATAATTTTCTCAATAGGTCGATTGTCAGTTGTTTATGAAAGAATTTTCACACAAATTTGAACGTTCCATTTTAACAATTCAAATTAAATGAAGATCAACAGGTACCTACTGATCTTCATTTACATGCATACAATAGCAAACGTCAATTTCTTAAAATCTCCTCACTTCCGTATATATATATATATATAGCCTTAAATTTAGATGTTCCCTAAAAATACACTTGCTACTTGTGCTATCTTGTATTAGCCTAGATTATTTCCGTAACTCGTACCTTGTCGTCCAAATGTGCCGTCAATTTTAATCACCCTCCCGCCGCCGTGTACTGGAATATGTGAAGGTATTCTTGTGCGACTAAACCCGGGATAAAGGCCTTTCAGCCTCTTGGAATAATATCCAGTCAAAATCCTGAGTCTTACCTGCCAGGTTTACCGCGCAATGCAATATCCAAAAACCTCCGCAGAGCCGAGTGAAAGCCACACAACTTGTATCGGTGAAAACGCCCTCGTAGCAACTCGAAATCTGGATCGAAATATTTTTCGGCGAATAGGATAAAAAATCTTGAAAAGTGATAAATTATACAAGGCAGGATAGGATTTAGGGTGTACATGATTGGCTCCGAATAGATACTTATGTTTGATTTTTTTTCTATGGGTCCATAAAAAAATTTATTAAAATCCGACAACGCTCATCAAGTTGAATTCTGAATTCTTTGTCAGTTCATTTTCATTTTCTTTTCAGTTCCCGAACATGATTGGCTCTATTTAATATAACACCTGAAAAAAATCAATTTTTATTAACTCATAACTGAATTAAAAATACATAGATATTGCTAGACCACATTCAAAAGAATGTGCGCAAAAAATATGTCTGTTGTTATGATACAAAAAATGAACACAAAAGGAGTTTTTCTAGTCAGGAGGTAACCTTTTTTAAACTAAAAAATATGTTTTTATTTTGAATATCATATTGAGGCTTGTAATACGGGCTTGCGAGGCAACTTTCCCCCGCTTTCTTCTTACCGGACAAAGCTAGGGAACGGTCTTTGGACTGTGGTCGACCTATAGTCAATATTATATAGTTACAAATTAAGCAAAGATTAGGTATAATTTTCAGTCTACGCCGTGCAATATTTAGTTATGTGTACAAATAAATTGTGAGGTAAAATAATATTAGTATTATTAAATCGTATTTATTATTCAAATATATATTAATCTTTTTTATTTTGTAAAATAAAAAGTTAACAGAAAAAATCAGTTTAAATAATTTTTCATTAATGTGATCATTGAGATGAGATGTTTCTTAATTTAAACATTTTGTCACAACGTACGAATATATATTAATTCGAATAGCCTTTCAATCTCTGTCTACATAAGAACCTACCTACATTTTTCTATAATCTCAACTATAAGGGTTTAAAAACCAACTATTTACTAGTCGATATTTTTGATTACATCGGAAGCAGTCTCTGCTTTTACCCAATCAATATTTCTCCAGACAATGATTAAGTGCTTTCTCACCCATAAAACAAGGGTTGCGGTGAGGGGAGCATTTGATCCGGAGTGTTATGTTTCTCCCTCGCAAATATAATATTCGCCTCGAGCGTCGTAACCTTGGAATCAAGGTATTCAAATTATTTTGGTATCCATCTAAGCTTACAGATCACCCTCACTAAATTAAGATAATTCATACATTGTTATTTAATATTTTCACTTCTGCCTTGTATACCTTTATTAAATAATGATAATGAGTAAACCATTCTTAAACGATTTTACGTAGGATATCTATAAAGTATATAGTACCTATTATTTTTACATTTTTACACGATTTTGAAATAAGACGTTCCACAAAAAATATTGAACACTATATTTTTACTCGAATTATTATTTGTTCAACGATTCCCAAAATTAATTTGTAATTAAAAACGACACGTAAATGAAATATTTTCAATATTCATTTTTCAATTTTTGGCCAGCCGGCCATGAACGCGCGCGTCTATAAATTAATACTAATAATAATACTGATTAAACTTTTTCGTTGTCTCAAATTTGTCGGTTACCAATTTTTTCATTGTTAATTAAAATATTATCATCAGTATCGAAAATAATAATTTCGTGGTCTATCTGTCTGTCCGTAACTTCCAGTCATTTCCGTAATTTCAGAAAAAAGTCATATTTCGATTGCCATTCTACAATTACAATCTCAAATTTGTCGGTTACCAATTTTTTCACTGTTAATCGAAATATTATCATCGGTATCAAACATAATAATTTCGTTGTCTATCTGTCTGTCCGTAACTTCCAGTCATTCCGTAATTTCAGAAAAAATACATATTTTGAATGCCATTCTATCAAATCTTCATATTTCCTTTAGCGACGTCAGTGACGAGTCACGCGCCATCTCCCTCCGACACCCAGCCAGCACCTCGATGTGGTGTCCTGGAAGATTAGGAGGAAACCGCAGGCGGATAATTAACCACTAATGACCGGTCCAGATATTTCCACGGTGGACTAATGGCCGGAACCCCATCCCTTCCTTGGAGATTCGGCTTCGGATGTTACGTCCATAGTGATGTACCCTGGCGATACACTCGCCTAATGTACAGTTCCGCATCGAGAGCGTTAATGAGATTGAATTCGCGATATTAACACAGGGGTCGGAATAAGCGGCTCTTTGCATGGACTTTGCGGCTCTTCAGTCGTAAACTCAGAACTTCAGCGTCAAAATTAGATGTTAAGTTCCGTATTTTTGACAACTGCAGCGGAAAAAATCAAACAATTTGATTGAACACAAGTGGACAACTATAAAACAGCTACCTAAAATAGAAACAATAATACATGGAATAGTTTACCTGAAACATGATGAGTTAAAAAAACTAACTTTTAGTATTCTCACAATCTTTTGCGCTACATATATATGCAAACAAACATTCTCAACTATGAACCTAATAAAAATATACTTAGAAGCAGAATAACGGTTGAGAATTTATAATCATGTATTCAATTAAAAATGAGAAGCTGTTTGCCAGTTGGAGTAAAGTTATCAAAAGCGATGCATGGACGCCGTTCTTATTAAATTTTTAAGTAAAACATACCGAACATTTTTGCCTTTAAAAATCCATATTCATATAAATATGTTTATTACATATATGTGGCTCTTTGGTAACTTTGTAATCCTGTATCCATGACAATTTGGCTCATCTCACTTGACAAACTGCCGACCCCTGACATAGAGCGTTTCATTGTGGAAGAGTTTTTTCGTGCGAAAACTTTTCATGACTTCTCTCGCTCTCGGCAGTGACTAAGCGGATTTCCCTCAACGCCACTAACCTACTTGGAAATACGCCAAGAGTATCATCTTCATTATGAATTCTGATGATTACTATCGATTTCTACATCTAGGCGCTTCACCAGCTAGCAATTTTACTTGAGAAGTATCGGTACCAAACGGTTTGAATTTAGGTGTACCCAAGCTAGTTCAAGATGTCAAAATTATACCGAATGGTATTGTTTTATTTCGGCTATATCCCGATATATCAGTTTTATTAGTCTTATTTTAGCTGTACCCAGTAGTATCAGGATGCTGGGTCTACCTAATGTGTGGTACAAAATGATTATTGTTTCCCCCGCCATTCCGTACGCCGCTGGTCAAAGAACAAATAACGAAAACAAAATACATAATACCACACTTTGCGGGTTGCTTTTATGAAATGTTAAAATAGTAACGAATACAATATAATAAAAAACAAACTGTCAATTGAAAAGCCTTTGATTTCTAAAAATAAATTTTAATCGGTTAGTTATTAAAGAGTTGAGGTTATTATTACGGTCGTTAGACATATTTAACTGTAACTGGTTGCGGATATTTTATACGAACCGTATGTTTTTCCGAGAAACGACACATAGGACAAACCAAACGCAATATCGCTACACGATTGAAGGAACATATTGGAGCAATTAAAAACAACAACTCCAATATATCGACAATTTGCGAACATGCATCAAAAGGGAATCTCTGTCACATCATCCGATTTGACAAGGCGAAAATCTTATCAACAGAACCTCACCTTATACCCAGATTAGTGAGGGAGTCCAATTGAAATATACAAACATCCCAATTTCAATAGAGATGACAGTTAAAAACTATAGTATTTGGCGCCCTGTTCTTACGACATTGATTCAAAAATTTAAAAGACGTCGCAGTTGCGTCATCAGCCGACCTAACTAGTACATATTGCACACTGGCGACCTATATTGTAGAAGAAGTGAACACTCCACAAGAAAGTGCATATAATTTACGCCCTCGAAAGCAGTAATCAGTCCGCCCTCTACCTTCGCGGGTAAATGTCGTCCTACTGACGACGTTGAATAAGAATTCAAGAAACGTCGAGAATTTTCTAGGAAAAACATACGCTTCGTATAAAATATCCGCAACCAGTTACAGTTAAATTTCAATCGATTATAATAACGCTAACAGACGTTACTGTAATATTAGATTCCAAATTTATTGGTGCCATCGTGTACTTAGCCAACCTTTCGTTTACTTTCGCGTTGAAATTAGTCACGAACTCGCCTAATCTTTACATTAGATCAGACGCAGATTAGGAAAATTCGTGAAGATGACTGAAGCAATGCCCCAAGTCGTGCTGCAGCGAATGCGATCTAAATCTTTTCTGCATCTCCCGAACAATAAATTACTTTGAATTGTCCAGCACCTGATTCAACAACACGAATAAAGAATATTTGAAAGGTGGCCCACCTCACAGCACTATTTTTAAATTGAAAAAACTAACCAATAAAAACCAAATTTTCATTATACTCCCTTTCTTTGTAAAATATAACAATCAAAAACGAATTAAGACATATAACATAACACTAAACTTACAGGAATTTAATATATTTCTAAAATGTTAGATGTTTTGAGCTTTAATAAGACACTTCATGCTTTGAAGATTAAATTCTATAAATGTTTGTCACTCAATTTAACCAAGATTTATTAATATCAGCAATATCGTACTTTACGAATTTCCAGCGTCACATAATTTAGTCAGAATCAGATTTGAGTAATGTAGAATTCTTCAAAACTAAGCAGATATCTAAAAGAAATAAATGATTATTTGATTTCTTCCCAAAAAACCGAATTTTGCTGTCATCTATGAACCAATTGTCATAAATTTTCGAAATTCGTAGTAATGTACCTATTATACCGACGGAGTAATTGAAATTTTAAATAATCCGTGGCGTCGTCAGGCCGCTGTTGGTAGTAATCAATGATTTGTATGGTTTCCAATTTTAAAAAAATCCAAAATTATACTATAATTATTAATTTTTTTTAAGGAAAATTTGATAGATCTTTTTAATCGTCGCCACGAGTCTGCTTGCAAAGTTTCAGTTCAATTGGATCACGGGAAAAGGGTTAAAAATCGATCCAATGTTTTTTCGTCAATCAAGCAAACAGACGCTATGAGTTAAAAGAAAGGGAGTAAAAAAAATTTGCCTATAAATCGTGCAATATATTGTTTTATTTATTATAATTATTTATACAGCAGATACATAACAATGTTCTTTATAATAAATTAATTCTATGTTGTAGCATTTTAAAGACATTATAACCCCCATAATATGAGCCAAAGCTCGAGATTATTGGAGGAGTAGGTATTTACAAGCCAAATTAAAGTACAAAAGCAGAAACCATTTAGAAGTAATATTTTATTATACAGAAACCATTTAAGACATAAAGGGCAATGTAACAATACATCGTTGTCCAAAATCAAGGATTTGACTTCTTTCTAAAACTGTTCGTATTTTGGAATATTCCTTTCTTGAAATTTGTTTTGCGACAACAATGTATTGTACTGTTTAACTCCAAAGCATGTATAATGATGTTTTGCCTTGGTGGTTCTTAAAGTTGGTATCTTTATTTGTCCCTTTGTTCTATGTCTATTACTTATACAGTCTAAGGGGTGAGATTTATTTATAAAATAATCTTTGTAAATTTTGCATATATGTACACACTGTTATTTCTAAGATATCATAATCTTTAATGTACGCCGTATATGATCGTTTTCCAAACAGTTTCTTTACATTCGTTGTTTAATTTATTTCTTTAAAATCGGACGGAAGACAAACAACACAATTTCTAATATTTCGTCGGGATTTAACAAAATATTTTATACTAGCTGTGCCCGCGCGGCTTCGCACGCGTAGATTTTTAGTACACTATTTGGATCATCATAGAACTTTCGCGAACCTTCTCTATCTACTTTTTGGAACATTCTCCTTCCAGAACTTTCAAGAAATTTATCGAATGCACAGAACCTTCTAGACACATTCCGCTACTCAGTTTAGAACCTTATAGGACATTCGGGAATTTTCTAAAACCTTCTCCTTCCAAAACTTTCTAGAGCAGGTTTTTCTGGAACCTTCTAGACTCACCAACACATTTATTCGCAGTCGGCGCGCCTATTTTGAAAAAATCTGAAGCATTTGCGGCCTTTCCATAACAAAACAATGTGGTAGAAAGCACATTTTCGTCACCCACTCCCACCCACGTACAGCCACCCCCACCAAACTCGCATATTTTCGATGTGACATCAAGGGCTATCCACCACCATAATCACGGGTGGTGGTTGTGGCTGATTGAGGAGAAAACTTGGCGGGTAGGGAAACACGGGTTTCTTTTATATATATATATATTGATTTCGATCGCGCTCCACTTCATAGTATCGACATATTCGATAACATTCTACAATAGTGAAATAGTGTTTTCTGTCTTCTATTATTTTTAAAAAATATCGTGTAATTTTCATATTTTTCTTGCTTTCTTTTTTTTTATATTTTAAATTTAGTATTTTTGCTAAGCAGAGACAATTAGTTGCTTGGATATGACCATACAGGTTTTAAATTTTTAGATGTTAATTATAAAATCCCACAAATAAATACTTTAGAAATACTTGAAAAAAGGAAAAATGTTAATATTAATTCAAATATAATAAACACTCAGACTAAATTTGTGCACAACCCACTGTTGAATATTTTTCCACTTAAGATTCCATCCCCTTCAGATGACATTCCTAATAATAATTAACACCTCCAACCCCCCCCCCCTCCCCTCATCCACCCCTCATCATCCTCTCCACCGTAGCACACTTGCATGGTTTAACTTTTCCAATTTTTAGTACACAAGTAATCCTAATGAAGAGAACATTGTTCTCGAAACATGTAGATTGTATAATCTAATAAAGTGGTGAAAACAAAGTGATTTGTGTTTTATTTTAATAATAATGTCACCACTAAGTTCAAGCCTTCTTTCAGAAGAAAAAATATTCTTCGAACAATTGGATAAAAAGTACATTTTCTAAATTCCTCATTTATGTTCGGTGAGATCCAAGTTGATTATATCTCTATATCACAGGAATTATTGGTAAAACTGATGTGATATGTATATCTTGTACATATCAACATACTTAAAAAATTAATTAATTTTGAAAGTACGTTGTTGGTTGTTACCGATATAACGAGATAGCCATCGCTAACTCAATCGTTCACGATATTGTCTCCATTTACACTGTAGCCGTGTGCTCTAAAGTCATTGAAAATGTTTAGCAATAAATGTAGTTTGTGAAGTGTAGTGAGATCAGTCGCTTCATTGTTTCGCCGAGCAATAAATAAGCGAGTCTCGTGGGAAACTCTTTGTTAAAAGACTTTCAACGACCTCTTACCTCGTTGTTTATGGAGGTTCCGAGCTAACCTCCGTTTATTTGTCGATCCTGTGCTCCACCAGAGCTAATTCCTTTAAATACGCACCCTAAATACTAGGTCAAGTATATTTACAAAACAGGTAGCTCCTTTTTATAAATACGACTCTCTGACAAATTCTCACAAATTTACTTTTTTTAAATGCTTCACTTCCAATTACTAAAGCAAATCACCCCGACTGGAGTATATCACAAAGATTTGTTGTTGAATCGAACCGTTAACACTTTTTCTCATTTCCAAAATTTCTGATTTATCAAATATATAACAATATGTTTTTTGTATCGATATTATACTAAAATTAATTGATTTCTTTTTATATTACTGTTGCAATATGTTTTTTGTACTGTAATTAATTATTTTTTTGTAATATTGTTACAATATTTTTTTTATACAGATATACTATAATTAATTGAATTTTTTTATATTACTTATTTCAAGCAACATGGCGTTTCTTACCTTTTACTGCCTTTATTTAAAATCATGTCCATAATAATATAACTTCATTGTACGAAATATTTTTCAAAAAGTCTGTTTTCCTTATCTAACAAAACCGCGAACAACTTCTCCGATTGTAATTCGTAGTTTTCGTAGTGTTTCCGTAAACACGACCATACTATTTGCATCTCGAGTTAAATGTGTTTATTTTATTCAAATGTGTATTTTGTAAGAAATTCTTCCTTAAAGAGGGTGGCGTTGTGTACGTCGGCTTTGAGTACAATGTAAACTTCCCCTGTGTGTGTTGTATTTCGAGCGTTCGTAGCCGAAAGACAAATACAAAAATCGATAACCTCCTCTGGTTAGATCCCTTGCGCCGCGGCGCTTCAAATATTTGTCGACGCTCGTACATTCTAATATCCAAGTAAATGTTCCCTCTGCGCGATCTTTGCTCAAGGCTCATCCTTCGATTAAAGAGCGGAGTAATTAAGCCAACAGAGGAGCAGTGCTCCCCGCTTCCGTCCGGCGCCCGAACCGCTCCACAGTCGGGATCCGAACCAGTTTGCGTCTCTGAAAATAGTAGGTTGCTTTCTAGGATTAACTAAAACATTGTGTCTCTTAAGATAAACTTCGTGGTCAACGGGGCGGCTGAGGGAGAGTCTCTTTAGGCACTACCCAAGCGGTGGACTATAAATTTCTACTTGAAAAATTTTATCGGAGATAATGAAAATCAATGGATTATCTGAAATTTGTTTTGTATCACTATCGTAACACTATTGTCACGTGTCGTATCTGCGGAAGGAATTAATGAAAACGCTGGAATTTAATAACGGATTTATTAAATTACTGATTAATTAAGTAATCAAACGTACAAAGTCGCTTAACACTATTTAATTTAACGCTATTATTCGAATTTAACTATTTCGTTTATTTATCACTCGTAAATATACACAGTATAATCGCTTTAATACTTTATTCACTATTCCTAGAACATTCCATCCAATTTCCGCACGTATTATTCGCTCCGTTTTATTTCGCTAAGTAAGAACTTACCTTGTTTTTATATACCTACTATTTATTTACATAAATAAAAATATAAATGTTCGATTGTCCAAAATCTTAAATCTCCTTAAGTTCTTCAACTATTGCTTTGAAATTTTGACACAACGTTC
>JADDOH010009796.1:0-11601 GCA_016648135.1 Agrypnia vestita
TCCCCTTGCAGTGGTTTGCACGGGTCGTGCAGGATTGCGGGAGCAGAGGGAGAAAGTTTTCCCTGCACTCTCACATATTTCAATTAATGATTTTTATTTCATTTTACACGTGTCAACTGTCTGTATAAGTGCAAAAAAATAATCCAAATTTCAGTAAAAAATAAATTTTTAACACGTCTAAAAAAGTTTCGGTTTCGGCCGAAACTGAGACAGATACCAATGGTTCGGTTTCGGTTTCGGTAGAAAGTCCTGTTTCGGTCGGATACTATAGACAATATTTCATTCCGTTATCCGCTGGACATCTTCCCCAAATACATATACATAATACACGTCACATCAATATTCTTACTGTTTTCAAGCTAAGAGCTTCTATGAAAATAGAATGAATGAATTTTTAATATTCCATATAATATTACTGTAGTGATACTCCAACATGTTACAGAAAAAATAGAAAAAATTGAAATAATGGAAAAAATGCAAACTTTGATGTCGCTTTTCTCCGTAACTGTCGACATTCACCCAAAGTGTGAAGAATATTTTCTAATTAGAAGAGATTCAAAATTGCACGAAGAATTTGAAGAAATTCAAAATTGCACGAAGAATACTCCCCCGAAGTTTTTGCTACTAGCTATGACACACCCTGTGTAGTTTTAATTTTTAATATTTAAATGGAAAATTTTAGACAAAAGGCCTATTATTTATCTTTTCATACAGGCATAATACTTGATTAATTTTTTTTAATAATATAATATTTAATCAAGATAAGTTAATATATTAAACAGAAAAAAGTCATTACATAGTTATATGTGATATTTTATAAATAATTAGCAACAAAATCATTTTTGCTCTCGAATTGTGGCATTACGCTTCGAGATGCTATTTGAGCTTTAATGCATCCATCTCTTGCTGTTTTCGAAGATAAAGCTGCTGAGGCTTCTGCGACAGTCTTCGCAGATCTTAAAATCTCTCGCGTATGACAGGGCACACGCAGGACAGGCGGTTCATCGTCACCACCATGTTAAATGAACAACTGAAGATTTTTGTTAAAGACTTCAGCGTTCAGGTTCAGTGACATTGTGCTGCCAGTTTGTAAAATCGCAATAAGCGGCGGATTCAAGATTCATAATCACTTTGTATTTTTCATTTGTATAGTCAACTGGAGTTTGGATCAGTAGTCTGGAATACTAATTATTTTACATACAGTGAGCGACTTGAAAATATCCAACACTTTCTCAATATTTTAAATTCCGTTCCCGTTTAGAATTCAACTCATACACAGAAAGCGAGCGTTATCATAACATCCCTCCTCTATCACATCGAAGATGCATACAAGATCTATGTTATTTTTATAAAATCTTGAATAACTTGGTTGACTCACCCTATTTATTAGAGCAAATAGGTTTAATCTTCTGTGCATAGTTTTCTGCGATATTCTGCCGTATATATGTGACCTCTCTGGCCAACGTTTCGGATCCCATTACAGGGTCCATCATCAGGGCTGATATGAGCCACATCAGCCCTGATGATGGACCCTGCAATGGGATCCGAAACGTTGGCCAGAGGTCACATACACACGGCAGAATATCCCAAAAAACTATACACAGAAGATGCTGAACGGCGAAAACCTAAGGACATTTTTAAATAGGTTTAAGCTGTCCTACATACTCAGTGCGTTCAAATAATTTATTTTACCCTAACTTTGGTAGGACTAACTACTAAAAAACTGCTTTGTAACTCGTTCCACTTCAAAATACAATCTGTTAAATTCTACAAATAACCTAGATATTTTTATTGACAATTTGCTTTTATTTAAAATGAAACTCCGTAATCTCATTTATGATTATTGAAATAAATTTACTACTTATTTAATTGAATCCCATTCCCTCCCTCTTCCCACCCTTCCCACTTTATGCATTATCATAATTTAAATCTTTGAAATATTTATTATTTATCACATATTTTTTATAATTTTTTTACCAGCTTCGAGGAAACGTCACTGGTCATGCTAAATGAATATTTTTTGATATTATATAATTTTTTTATTACATTGTACTGTATGTTTCCCAAAATAAAATAAAATAAAATAAAAATAAAATGATTGGAATTTGAAAGAATTATATGTTTACGATCAACAAAATACTCGTTTGAAAATAAAGAAATCCCAGTATGCCTGAAAAGAAAAATGTTCGTGTATACATGTATCCTACCGATGTTGACATATGTCCCAGAAACAGCAACACTATCAGAAAAAAGCATACACAAATTAAAGTGTACACAGCGGGCCATAGAAAGGCAAATGCTCAGCGTTAGCCTTTGAGATAAAATCAGAAATGAAGAAATAAGACGCCGAACAAAAGTTGCCGATATTATGGACCGTTTTGCGAAACTAAAATGGCAGTGGGCTGGACATATGGTTCGACAGGAGGATACTGGATGGGCACTCAAAATCTTACAGTGGAGGCCCTGGACGAAAAATAGAAGCGTCGGAAGACCTCCCAAAAGGTGGTCTGATGATATAGTCCAGCAAGCAGGAAGAACCTGGATGCGAAAGGGGAGAAACAGAGATGAGTGGAGGAAAATGGAAGAGGCCTACATCCAGCAGTGGAGGGAAAAAGGCTGAGGAAGAAGAAGAATATTATCTCTTATTTTCTGTCTTGCTTTGCGCAGCTTATTTTTTCTAAAATTGGAACATCAGACTTGATGTAACACAAAACTGCTGAAGCAATATGTCTGCTGCTGCTGTCTGATCATCCATACCTGTCGGAAGTTTTTGCTAGGCCCAGTTTTAGGCAGGCCCCTTCCCGGAATCTGGTAAGTTTTGGAGGTAACAACAGTACATGTCGGATGTAGTTGAATGACATAAAATGGTCGTTGAAGTCATTGAAGAATCTAATGGAGATGTTACTTTATCATCGAGTGATTTTTGATGTGATTCGTAGATGAGTTTTATCTGGAATGTTTCCTTTTTCCAATTGTTTCGTTACGGTTGCACCTGGATTTTCAACATATTTTTCGACGTTTGCTGATCTCTGGGACAGGAGAATTAATTAACTTCTATTTACATAACGAATCACCAAACAGCACTTTACTACTGCAAAAGAATTCCTCTTGCTTTTTCATCGGTATCTTAAGGCGAGATTTAAGAATGTTTTTGTACTTTAAATGATAATATTTTAACATCTGTGTAACTCACATGTGTGACCCTAGAAATAAAAGCTAATCTCTATATATTTTCTGTTTTATTTGTTACCATGTCAGCTTTTTTCTGAAATGATGATGTTTTTCGAGCTTGTTAAGCCGCGGATTGTCTCGTAAAACTTCACAATTTTTTCGTAAGTTGGCAACACGTTGTCTTGAATATCACCAGCACAGTACATTTGAATGATTTCCGAGTTCGATTAATAGCACCAACAATTGGCAGTCCTCGTATCACAGTGGGCATGACACTGGCTTTTTACACCGAGGGTTCCGGGTTCGATTCCCGATGAGGTCACAATTGATCTATGTGAATTACTCAAGCCTGGGTGTTTTGTGATGTGTTTCGCTTCGGTAATTGGCATGCCTCATTGGCCTCTTGGCATGTTGAAGCGTAAAATTTAAAAAAAAGTGCAAACGCGAGCTTTCTCTTAAATAGTTCGAAAAATAGTGAAGCACAAGTCGTTGCGTAGTTCGGTGCTCCCGCCCTCCTCACTTGAAACAATGGCGTATAATTGTTATTTTGTTATTATAAATAGCAAAATACTACTTATTTAGTATACTTTCGTGTACTAAATAAAGCATTAAAATAAGATTAATAACTCAACTTGCAAAAACATTAATCATCACTCTTGGCAGTACATCCCTTGGTGGGTCTTGGCCTCCTCAATAATCTTTCTCCATCTTCATCTCGGTTTAGTGCCCGAAGCTCCAAGGCAGAGATGTCTTTGAGGACGTTGTCACTCCATCTTAATTTTGGCCTTTCTAAGCTCCTTCGCCCTATTGGTCTTGAGTTCAGCAGGTACTTTGGTGCTTGATGCTCGGACATTCTCTCCACATGACCCAGCCACCGAAGTCTTCCCAGCTTTATACATTTTATGACGTTTGGCTCCTTAAATAGAGTATAGAGCTCACTGTTGTAAAGCAATAACATTAATACCAGTCAGAAAATAGGATAAAAAATATTATTTTCGAATCTTTGAGGCCAATCCTGAGAGAGAAGACGATTCTCAATTTGAATAATATTTTACACACGTAATTTTGGTGTCATTTGGCACCAATGTGTCTCTATCAGAATTGCACGATTCAAAAAAAAATTCGGCCCGGCCTAGTATACATGCTTGCGTATTAAAGTTTTACAATGCATTGAGATTGCGTATTACGATAATACAATGGCTGATAAACGAGCGAGAAGTTATATATTTAGAATTTAGATTCTGGTTTTCATATATATGTTTCCAGATTATCCAAGTATTGAGTGTACAATTATGTCTGAAGCGAACTATTTAAAATTTGTTTCTCACCTAAAATGAATAAATAAAAGTAAAAAAAAAATGTGACGTCAGAAATAAAATTATGGATTCGTAAAAAAATGCACTCAAGTTGAAAGAGGACTGGAATAAGTCTCGTTTTACTACTGTACCTCGTACTACTCTGCAAATCGGATTAATGTCAAAATTGAGCAGATTTTTTTATATTTCTCGTAAGAATACGTGCTACATTTAAATTTAACTCGCTGATTGACGTGTTATAAGCCTCAGGCAACACGCAAGTGTCCTTCCACCAAATTACACGTTTTTGAATTTTTAAATATTTTTTTTACTTAATTAAAGAAAACACATTTTTTTATTGTGATGTTGCAATTTCAGAACAAAGTTCTGTGAAATATTAAACAAACTTATTAATCAATTAGAAAAGACAAATACGGAAAAATCAAATCAACGAAAAAATATTTTAGCTGCTACCGGGATTGAAATTGAAATTGGATAACGCGCCATTTCCGGATAGAGCGGAGGTCCTTTGGTTCGAATCCCGGTAACAGGTAAAATATTTTTCCGTTGATTTGATTTTTCTGTATTTGTCTTTTCTAATTAATTAATAAATTTGTTTATTATTATATTATATTTAGTTTTAGGTTTAAAAGAATAAAGTAATTTTTTAAGAATAAATCGTTTTCTATTCATGAATTTCACGTCCCGTGATTTTTCACCTAGTACGCTAGTAGAGCAATTACTGTTTTCAGAAACGGAGTAGGTAGAGGATATGTTTGCATCGCTAAATTTACATTTTTGTGCATAAAATTGGCGTGAGATCTTTTTATTATTTTTTGCATTATTATTAAAGATATAGAAATCCCTTTAAACATATATATTTCATGTCGCTGAATTCGCGCACTGATCCGTCTCCATGCAGCGCAGCGGTGGTGATGATAATGCACGATTTGGCATAGTTTGAAAGTAAGGAAGACATTGACGCGCGATGTTTATACCTTATTATTTCTGTTCACTGATGTTTTAATAGTTGGTTCAATGATCTCCGTACAAAGCATTCAAGCATCACAACACGATATTTTACTCAGCTAATTTTATAAGGTTGCACCCGACCTAATCTATAATATTTTAGTGGTAAATTTTGTCAAAGATGTTCATCCTGAGTGTACTTCGTTTCAAAGTGAAGTTTTTCGTGAAATTTCAAATTTTTTGTTGAAAATAAATCTAACTTGCTGTGTAATCTGTGACGCGTAAATTTCAACTAATTGAGGAAACTTTAACCACCAACCCTTATCCAAATTAGACAAATATTATAAAGTGCCTCTTTTGTGAAAATTTTACACGCCAACCGTATTTTTTAGCATTATCAAATAAATTCGTTTATAATAAATATTCAATACAGAATTAACGCCAACCCTATTTTTTTAGCATTATCAAATAAATTAATTTGTAATAAAAATTCAATACACAAGTAAACTCACCCACAATTATCGGATTTTGACAATTTTACTGAATTTAGCAGCATCCTTGACAAATGCATATTTAACTTTTAAAACGTGTTTGAAATTGTATTTATTTATGACCCGGTACATTTCCCTCCTGGATAAAAAATGTAATTAAATATTAATTGTATTATTTGTATGTATCTACTTATATTTTTTATTAACTACACCTACATCGTCAAGGGTTTTTTTTGAAACATGTAGGTCTAGTTAATAAAAAATATAAGTAGATAGGTATATATATACAAATAATACAATCAATATTTAAAAATGTCAATCTACAATGTTGCTGAATCAATCGAAAAAAGTAACCCATAAAAAACAAGTTTTTATTATACTCCCTTTCTCATTTACTAGTTGAAACATTTTTTTTTCGCTTAACCTACGCGTTGGGCTTCGGTCGGGCGATGCTGCGAAAGGATGTAATAAAAAATTTCCAAAAATTTAAAATTATACTATAAATGAAATATTTTCATACAACTTAATAAGTTGTATGAAAAAACCATTCAAAATTTGAAAAATCCAAAAATTTACTAATTTTTTTAACGAAAATTTGACAGATCTTCTTGATCGTCGCCACGAGTCTGCTTGCAAAGTTTCAGCTCGATTGGATCACGGGAAAGGGGTTTAAAATGAATCCAAAGTTTTTTCGTCAGACAAGAAGACAAGCAGACGCCACGAGTTAATAATATAAAGGGAGTAAAAATAAAAAATGCAATGTTTGCGAATTTTTTTAAAATATAATTTATAGACCTTGCCCATTGATATTTTTCAACGCATTTTTATAAGGGACGGGGATTGTAATAATTGTTTTAATACCAATTTTTATATTCCTTCCCTTAGGATTTGCCGCCCTTTAGCATCACCTTACTCGCCCACTTGGGTGTGTTTAGTCGTGTAACAAAGTCCCACGAGACGAAAAGTTAATTCTGAAGTGTGCGGCGCGCGGCGTGCGCAGCGTGGGCGCAGCGGCCGGTAGAGAAAGGCAGCTACTGACCCACCGTCGGCTATCAATTATTTATGAAAACACGCCGCCATGCGCCAGCGTGAATGGCTTCCATCCAAGAGCATATTGTAAGTGACACGTGCAATTATCTCCCTAGTAATACGTAACATAAATACATTATAACGAGAACGTTCATTAATCAGGTTAAATATCCGAATGTCGAGTGACGAAAATGTAAAATACTAGGCGTTTCCACGGAATATCTGGAAAAGATAACAGTCCGCGAGAAATGGCTAACAATAATATACATATTGCATGAAAATAATACCTACTACTCGTACGTAATGTCATTTTATGAACGAATAGAATGCAACTAGTAATATTAAAAGGAACTCGGCCGTGTTCTGAAAATAGCAATATGGCCATTTTACTATCTCGACTTTTATCGTGTAACGTCGAATCAATTAATTCAACCAATCAGCTTTAAAATGTAAAAAAAGTTAAGTTATAACGTTTGTTTACAATTTAAGGCATTTTAAGTTTGTTTATATAAGGAAGTCTTCTTCATTCAATTACAAAATATTATTTACACTTTTACGGAAATTTTGACATTTACGGAGATAGCCCGCATTAATTAAAGTTACATTATTGAAGTTATCTTCTTTCGGCGCATTTAGGATAAACTTTTTGTTGTAAAGGAAGTTGCGTACGCGCAGTGTGCGCATTGTAGCGGAGCACGTAGCGAGAAGCGGTATGTAGCGAAAATGCCAGACCATGAAATGTGCTTGAAATCAGTTTTCCAGTAATATCTAGGTAAATATAATAATTTCGTTTGAATTCACGGCTAAAAAACAAAATTACATGATTGGAGAAAAACTCGAACCTCGGACGGACGGCAACTAAACAGCATAGCCACCACCGCTTCTCCATAGCCCGTCAAAAATATACTATACTACACATTGTAAGAACATGGCTTATCTCTAAGTCTCTTAACTATTAATTTACGCCTCCTCTGTGATTTTTCACGGGTGTACAGCTAGTAGTAAATAACGTATTGTCGACCATCTTCAAAGCGCCGCACAGTGGGTCGAAACCGTAATTTGAGGGACTTAGGGACCAACTTTATTTTTTTACTTTTTTCTTTATGCGGATGGATAGAGCTCATTAACCTTATCAATAGTTGTCCTATGAAACTTTTTCCTAGACTTTATAGTTTGGGAAAAAATAAAATTGTATTTTTTGTACGGAGCGGATCAAATAAAATTAAATTTCTGCTAAGTGGTGACTGACCCTGCTTTGAAACCTTTTTTTTCTCATACCTTGTCTAGTCTACCATCGTTTGATGCTATGAACGTGTACATAAACTTGCAACTCTACCAGATAAATGGATCGAAAGATAACTATTGATAAGGTTAATGAGTTGTATCCATCCACATAAAGAAAAAAGTAAAAAAAGAAATTTGGTCCCTAAGTCCGTCAAATTACGGTTTTGCCCCACTGTGCGCCGTTGAAGTGAGTACTCGCGAAAACGGCGCTAAATAAATTATCCAGCTATTACTATTATTATTATCTTGAATCGAATACCAATCATAAAGATGCTTAATTCAAGAGCTGACGAATGATTGGTTATTGAATTGAAAATTAGAACTGTTTATTGATTCGTTGCATCATGTCTGCAATGCTACGGCGATAAATATCTTCGAATCGTGGCGAGACATCGATTCGAAAACATTTACCTCTCATTTCAACAATCACAAATCAATAATTACATTTATATACCATCAAAAACAAATATTAATAATTTAAAAAGTATTATCAATTATATTTATCATCTCCCTAGACATTAATGAATAAATTTAACCAATATAAGTATAATATGTACCTAAATATCAATTATCACAATCACGCCAAAGAACTTCTACCGCGCATACATAGGTACACGCTTCTCCTATTTTTTCAATACAAAGCCCGGTCGCCGAAAAGAGAGAATTTCGTACATTGACCCTACGCTACGTATCCTTGTCACTCGCCCACAATTATGTTGCTGTCACGCTCACACAGGCACAGCGAGCGAGCGTGACAGCAAATACTTATTTTCTATAAAACGATGGACCTTCTCTAGAGTATTTTATACGGAATACTAGCTGTGCCCGCGCGGCTTCGCACGCGTAAATTTTTATTACACTATTTGGATCGTCATAGAACTTTCGCAAACCTTCTAGTACAATCTCCTTCCAGAACTTTTAAGAAATTTATCGAATGTACAGGAACCTTCTAGACACACCGACACGTTCCGCCACCCAGTTTAGAACCTTATAGAACTTTCGGGAATTTTCTATAACCTTCTCCTTCCAGAACTTTCTAGAGCAGGTTTTTCCGGAACCTTCTAGACTCACAGACACCGACTCGGCGCGCCTATTTTAAAACAATCTGAAGCATTTGCGACCTTCCCATAACAAAACAATGTGCTAGAAAGCACATCCTCGTCACCCACTCCCACCCACCCCCACCAAACTCGCATATTTTCGATGTGACACCAAGGACTATCCACCACTATAACCACCGGTGGGTGGTTGTAGCTGGTTGTGGAGAAAATTTGGCGGGTAGGGAAACACGGGTTTCTTTATATATATATATATTGAAAATTCATTCATTGTGTTACTGCAAGAAGCGCCCTTTACCTTCGGGTAATTTTAAAATCCGCCGAAAGTTGCCGTACATCGGAAGGTTATTGTACCTACCTATTAGCATATATTTTAGTATTAGTGTACATTTTTCTAATATCGAAAACCTACTTGTATTGCCTATTATGAAAAAATTAATTAAGGCAACAGACGAGGCGCAACAAAATATAATTTCATGAACCCTCTAGCAATTTTAATGTATTGAAATAACAAATATTTTTAAAGTGAATATAATCAAACAAATTGACTTACTTTATCACTTTATTTTTGGTAAAACCGACCGGTTTCGGAAACAACGTTCTTTCATCAGGGTATACATAGTACAATTAAGGGTATACTTAATACAATTAACTAAGTAAATTTGTTTAATTATATTTATAATGAATAACCACAAAGTGATACAAAATACAATAGTATTTTTAAAAATCTTTATTAATCGTTTTTCACGGAGACCATTAATGTTGTTGCCACTTTTTACTCCCTTTATATTAACTCGTGGCGTCTGCTTGCTTGCCGTCAACAAAAACTTTGGATCGATTTTTGACCCTTTTTCCGTGATCCAATCGAGCTGAAACTCGGCAAGTAGACTCGTGGCGACGACCAAGAAGATCTATCAAATTTTCGTTAAAAAAATTAATAATTAAAGTATAATTTCGGATTTTTAGAAATTTTATTGGTTTTTTCAAATTGGAATTATTAGAAAAGTTTGATTACGGCGGCCCGATAACGTCGCGGAATATTTTCTAAATTTGAATTACTCCATCGGTATGCATAATTGGTACTTCACTACGAATGTCGAAAATCTAAATTGACTGACAAATGTTTTAAGAATTTAATCTTCAAAGCATGAAGTGTCTTATCAAAGCTCAAAACATCTGACATTTTAGAAATATATTAAATTACTGTAATATGTTTTAATTCGTCTTTAATTGTTGTTATATTTTACAAAGAAAGGGAGTATAATAAAAACTTGGTTTTTGCGGGTTACTTTTTTTCTACTGTTGTCCATATCATTAGTCTAATACTTACGTATTTAGTATCAGCTAAATAATTATAAGTTGGCTCAAAAATCAAATACTCTTCTGCACATTGAGCAACATCGAATGGCAGGAAGTTACAAAAGTATGACAAATAAGTGAAGCGTGATCAATTCCGCGCAACTGCACTACATCGCCATTATTGTGGAATTTGACAAATAGCCCGTATTGTACGAAACTAAACAATAACAATGAAAGTGATATTGGCCCCATTTACTTTATATTTACAGTCGATAAGTAAACCGAGTTGCGTAATTAATTTTTACGCACATTTTTATCGATTTCCTCTATGCAATGTCAACCGCCTGCGTCAGATAAAAAAATAGTTGTTTAAAAAGTCCACAACAAGAGCTGAAATTGGCTTTTTTAACGCCACAAGAGGCTACGAGGCGCTATCATTATAACGAAACACATCAAAACAACACCCAAGCCAGATCAAATCACATAGATGTATTGTGACTTTAGCGGGAATCGAATCCGGAACCCTCGGTATGGAGAACGAGGGACGAATCGGACTACGAGGACCGCTTTTGCAGCAGACAATAGTATTTGTATTGCATTCTGTCGGTACATCTTCAATTATATAGCGAATATTCTTGTAATCAACTAACCGTAAATTGACAGTTTCGTTTCCTTTCTTTATAGACAAAAGATACAAAGAAATTAGAAAAAGAGATGATTATATTATATTGCAAAGAGTTTGTTGACTTTCCTTTACAGCTTATTGACAGGGAACCGTTGTGTACATACAAAATGAGCAACTCATTTATTTAGGTACTTTCTACACTACGTGCGTACCTACCATTTTCTTTCTGTATGTATGTGTATGTAAGTATGTAACAACTTAACTATTTGGAAGATTTTGAGAAAGCCCCTCAATTTTAACTAACTTAAATGTGTTTTTGAAGATATACTTCTTTAGGCGCGTTAAGGGAAAAATTTTAGTATGCAACGACATGCGCGCGC
>JADDOH010009797.1:0-19204 GCA_016648135.1 Agrypnia vestita
TGAGGTTTATTACAATGAGATGGTATCCAGTCAATTCAGTACACAGAGAATAGTTCATAAGGCACAAATTCTACAGTATGTTATACAATTTATAAACGTGGTTTCATACGGGACAATGAAATACAATAGTAAAAGGTTTAAGAAAAACACAGCGCCGAATTATCAAGTATGACCCTGGTGGCTACTAAAGTCAAAATGGATGCTCCTTTATAATTTTATATATAAATAAAAATATTTGTTTATTACCAAATGGAGGTTGAGTGGGAGCTCTCATAAGGAGATTAAGTATAAACACAAACCAACTCTTGAACCTCTTCTAAGTTTTTTGTTCTTTAAGATGTTTTTAACCTGATCACTATAACGAAATTTAATCTCAGTCGGGTCCACTACAGAATATTAATTTACATATAGTTAAGCTTCCAGAGGTCGGCCCAGTAGAGGCTCATGGGATGTATGGGTAAGTATGAACAGGGATTGGAAGAGACTTTATGTTTCCTATTTTAAAAGTTACATCACTTGAGTTCGATTAATGTCACTTGGTTATCCTTTTGATAACTTTTTTTAAATAGTTTGCGAATGTTAGAGATTAGCCATAATTGGCTCCTGTAAATTATGTATAGATATAAACGAACACTCGAAACCTGTAATTTTTCTTCGGAGTATGGAGTGGATCGACCACCTTTAGTAAGGGTGGCAGCCCTGACCAGCTGTAGGAGGCGGCAGACGGTTGTCTTCCGTCAGCTGATCGGTCGGAATGCCCGAGCGGAGCGGCCGAAGTTGATGACGATTTTTAACGAAGAAGACGCCAGTGACGGCTGAATCTTATGAAGTCCAAGAGCACGGTATTTTTATTAAAAGTTAAAAGAACAGGCGTTGTTTAATAGGGCACGAAAACGATTGTTTTTATTATACCCCTTGTTGGCGGGGAATGTTCATGACGCCAATAGTAATGTATTATATTTTTAGAAAAAGGCGCTCGAGGCGCTTGCGATGAACTTTTTTAACTTTGTTCTACTTCACCCTTAGTCGTTTACAAAACATAGAGAACGATTATTATTATGTGTTTATTGCGAGACCGACATTGTCTCACACGACGAACTCGTTACTATATGCGTTTAAATTAGTTGAACACACTGTTTAACTTTATAACACGGCGGGAAGTATATTATTTGCGTTTAAATCCTTTGAACACACGGTTTTGCTTTGTAACACGGCGAGAGGTATGTTATTGGCTCACATTTGAAAAATAACAACAAACAATTCCGACACCGTAACTTTTATGCAAATGGCGGCCGTAATTTGCTTAGGGCAGGCGGCGTAGCTGACGCACCTCAGAGCTCGGTTCCCGGATGATGACTGGTGAAGACTGGCCTGCCGGACGCGCAGCTATCCTATATTAGGATGGAAGGCTAGCGGAAGAGGGTGCGAGGGGGGTCACGCGCCGGTACAGTCGCTCCAAGAGTATGGCAGCGCGGCCCGTCGCGGCACGCCTTCCGTCTCCTGCTCGGAGGCCCCGCGAGGGCGGTTGACAGGGATACTATCATAGTGTGTGTGACTCGTAAGCCTGTGTGTATAACCTTCGCGCCCTGGCTCCGGCCGCCTCGCTCGGCGTGTGCGATTTCGTGTATTATTATGGTTACGACGGAATATGTAATATTTACTTATTTATATTTATTTTGTTACGACAGAATAGTAATACTTCCTTTCTGTCTAAAAGGAAGCATTACAATATATATATATATATGTTAGTTTAGTTTAGGTTATGTTAGTTCTTACTACTTTAGGGGTAACCCGCGTCAAATTCTGGTCGTCAGGACCAGTCGTCTGCCGACGTTTCGAACAGATCTCACTGTTCATCTTCAGGGCGCCTTGTCGATGAGCTGCTTCTCCAAAAAGCGTACAACCGTTTGGGTCCGGAGCTCACCGTCAAGTGAAAGTTTGAAAAATTATGCGTCAGGTGTTTGTGGAGGAGTGGGTTTCTCCAGCGACGCCGTTAATGAGTTATGCTCGGCTTCTAGTAATCCGTATATTTACTTTATTATCGTCATTATACAATGTTGAAAACAACAACATTGCATAATGAATATTTTAACATTGTATAATAACGATAATTAAGTAAATATACGGATTACTAGAAGCCGACAAAACAACAACATTGTATAATGAATATTTCAACATTGTATAATGACGATAATAAAGTAAATATACGGATTACTAGAAGCCGAGCAAAACTCATTAACGGCATCGCTGGAGAAACCCACTCCTCCACAAACACCTGACACAGAATTTTTAAAACTTTCAAACTTTTCAAAAACGGTTGTACGCTTTTTGGAGAAGCAGCTCATCGACAAGGCGCCCTGAAGATGAACAGTGAGATCTGTTCGAAACGTCAGCAGACGACTGGTCCTGACGACCAGAATTTGATGCGGGTTACCCCCAAAGTAGTTAGAACTAACACATATTGTACTGGTGAAAGCCTTCGATTTAACATATATATATATATTTTTTTTATTATTTTTTTTTTATTTTATTTTGTAACTAGAATAACAGAGGCTCTATTGCAATAACTATCAAAGGATCATCAAGGACCTTAATCCCAGTGGGTCAGTTTCAAAGAAGCACTTTTTCCACAGCACATAAGTTATCCAAAAATACCCCAAAGTATTTATCTTTTCTTATTGAAACTATTCAAAGCGAGCTTTAAAAACTAATAAATATTTAAGAAAATATAGGGGTTTTCTGAATTAAAATTTGATTATTGCAATTATTTTTATATCGATACAATTTGAAAAAATGTTAGTATTAAAATTGAGGAGCAAATAGTGTGTTTAAATAGAAAAAACTATTCTGAATTTTGTGATAATCTTTTTGAAAAAATATAATTATAAAATTAGCAAGAGTGCGATAAAGTATCTATACATGGGACAAATGGCGCGTACAATTTCCAAAAGGGTTAACTTTTTTTGACAAACTTCATCCAGGAAACTGTTCGTACCGAAAATCCTTGGAAGCCTAAGAGTCCGCGTACGCGTCTTATTAAAGAAGCACTTGAAATTTATAAGCAACATAAATATAAATAGAGATGATGGTCTCAAATTAAGAACATCATGGTATTCGGCGCTTCAAAGTCAATTTTGTCACAGATTTCGCAGAGATAGTGATCAGACAATAGATGCAACATGTACACAACACAAAACAATACATAACTCCGACACGGTATTGCTAGCCGATACTTAACACAACACTGACAACGTTCTCAATAACTACAATAACAACATATCAGCCATATCAAAAAACAAGCATTTTGTTTCTGGTTAACGTATATATTACCTATACACACTCGAGCAACCGTTAACCCAGTCAATTAATATTTAAATTGAGCCTGAATCATGAATAATGTAACTTAGCGTTTCTGAATGATATCTCATTATTGTGATTTATCATTCTAATAGCACTGTATAAATTACTAATTTAAATTATCAATACATAAATTGAGCAATTAAAATGTGTTTAAGGGCAGTAATGAAACAAACTTCACGTTTGATGGTTAACGGTTTGTCGACCTGTGAGACACCTATTGCTATAAACTGTGTTCGATATTTATGAACTGTACCAGTGTCACTGAACAAAACTACCTTTCACCTTTCATAGTGCACGCTCTACTAATACCTTTTTTTCTATGACTTTTACATTCAACTGTGAACTGCCTTGTTGACCTGACGTTTTTTGCTGAGTTCTGTGTGTGCCTCCGTTTATGTGAGCATAAGCTTTCGGATAAGGATTAAGGTGCCATCCACAAGATTTCCAGCTACTGCCCTTCCTGATAAGGGAGAAAACCAGCGTTGTTCCTTGACCAGAAGACAAAGGTAAGAGCGTGCTCTCCTTCTGATCTTCTTTCCTTCCAGCACACCTCTTCCCACATCCTAACTTATCCATCTCTCAGTCCGTGTTCAAACAAACTGTAAATCGGAATAAAGTTAAATTAGTGTTCATGCTCACCGTTGAAAATAGTGAGAATCAAAATGGTCAGTATTGAACGTTTTGTATTTATCATACATAGGTACATCATGAGTATTCCATCAAAATAATTATGTACGTGAACGCCTTTTCTTCTTTTTTTTTCTCAAAAAATATTATCACAATCTGATGTGCGATCTCATAATACATTATTTTTAGAACCTGATTTGGCCCTAATATTTTACTGAAAACAGAAATCAGCAAGATGAGCAACAGTTTGGGTAAATGAGGAAAAAAATGTCTAGTCACCACAAATTATTTCTTCAAAGCGAGTATTGACATATTCAAATCATTTTCCCGATATAAATACTTTTCCAATGATTAGAAATAAAACAATATTATGGCGTCTTATTTTTTAAGAGTTAAACATATAATTTAATTTTATATCGTGATTGAAATAATCATTGTTGCGTATTAAAAACAGATGCGTTGATCCAGAAATATCAGATTGAAAATGCTATATAAATATTACAATTCTAAAGCACACCCTTTGAGTTAGTTAGTTAGCACTAGTTTTCAAATAAAAGTGTATCATTTTATATAAAGAATTTTAAAAATACTCTTTTTTTTCTGTTTTGTAATCAAATTTGATAGTACCTAAAAAGAAAACGTCTTTTGGGCAAAGACAATTTAATTTCACTGCCCCGCTTGTTTTTAACAAGTTACCTAATGAAACTAAAGAAATAACTCTACACAAACCTTTTAAACATCATATTACTAAGTTTATAAAAATATCAGGTAGAAGGTATGCTGAAGAAGTGATCGCCCTTGACCTCTGAATTGGCTAAAACTGATTAATATAATTTAAAGTATACTATAATATAATATTTATTTTTGTATCAACTTATATTCTTATCTTAATGTTGTATGAATATTTTCATTTCTTTTTATCTTCTTTTTAGATTTAGATTCTTTTATTGTCATTTGATAATATTACATAAATACCATATGAGAATAACTGCCACAGAACAGGTTTTTACTTAGTGTGGCAGTTATAAGTAACTTGTATTATGGACAACAAATGGAAATAAACAATAAATAAAAAAATAAAAAAAATTCGAAAATAAAAATGAATTTTAGTAAGTCATGTTATACCAAGTATTTATATTTAGCGTATTTAAACCATTTTAAAAATATGTATATTCCATTTACCTACATTTCACGTTGCGATAAATATTCTCAGCCTTTCATGTTTTCATAAATCTGCGTGAAAAAGAGTTTCCTCTTCACCATTGTTAATTAACTGGCGAACTTGAGAATTTATAATTCTCGAAGTAACCTTCCGTAGGTTCAACTGTTTCCAGTAACAAGGTTTTATGAGTCAAATAAAGCAAACCCTAAATTATATTATAGCCTACGCAAAGACTTTTAGTATTTCTTCAAAGATTTTCAACTTTGTTATATTAAGTGGTTTATTGGAATAGTAAATTAATAATTATACAAAAACCGTTAATGTACTTGAAAAGCTTTTTAAAATTCATTAATCGCTGTTTTACCTGGAACACCTGTTTAAAAATTTAGATATTATTGAAGTGTTGAAATATAAAACAAACATTATTATAACATTCGTTATAAATAAATTAAATTTATTACGAGACACATCGAAATTTTTACTATCTTTAGTGAATTTTATTTTTTCTGCGGAAAATTATATTTTTGACTATAAATTTTTAGGTAAGAATATACGTTTTGTTGAAAGTATGTTGAATTCGGAATTTTAGTTGAGAATATACGTTTGGTTGAAAATATGTCAAATTCGTAATTTTTAGGTAAATATATACATTTGGTTGAAAATGCCTCAAACATACACGTCTACGTACCATCTATATTAATGATTGCTTCTATAACGCAGTAGGTACACAGTGCCATTACCAGTTTCAAAAATTACCAAATCGTATGAAAAGCAGCGGATTGTTAATTGCGGATACTAATAGCCGGGCAGTTAAAAAAAAATGTGAGATGTATTAAAGATGTCTCATAGTGACGATGCTATTTGTTTATATAAGAAAGCAGATATGAAAAACTTTCTCTGGGTGTTTATAGAGCTTACAACCTATCATACGGCTGCCTTAAATGATAAATTTACACAATGTAAGGTTCACGAATTCCACCCAAAATAAATATTGTCATGTAAGTATTTGGAAAATGATTTTTTTATCTCACTTGCATATACTCAAATAAATTAAAAATGAAATATTTCAGAAATATATACAAAAAAAATATTTTATTTGCTACCGGGATTCGAATCAACGAACCCCCATTATATCTAAAAATGGCGAGCTATCCAATTTCTCCACGGCATGCGGCAACTTCGTAAATTAACGTAAATTTTTTGACTTATGTAGTACATTTCTAATTGATTAATAAACATTTTTTCGATAATTTAATTTTTCTGTGTGGCTTTTCTAATTGATTAATAAAAAAATATTAATGATTCGCCGAACTTTGTCCTAAAATTGCAGCTTCACAATAATAATGTGTTTTATTTAATATTTATAAAAAAAAATTAATTCAAATTATTTTTCTACTCGAATTTCCTAACAAGCAACACCTCTTTTTCTGTACCAACCGACCAAGGTCGTTAAAGTTAGCCCTTAAAAGGCTTTGGCGTAGTTCGTCTAACTTTTCGGATGAGAGAGACAGGCAATTTGAGTAAATTGTGACACAAAGCTAATAAAGGCTCGACTTATAACCTCGACTCGAGCCATATTTTATTTTCTGATTGATGGCTTTCGATAAGCGATGTAACATGAATATGTTTACTGAATCATGTGTATAATATGACGCATGATGGAGCGATAATCACAACAAAGAAAAACATACGAATATTATCTAAAGTACTCAACATTCTGCGGCAATCTTACTTCAGGTTTCGTTCTACGTATGTTCCTTTAAATGTCATTATTTATTTTAAGTTAAGCTTTGTAATGCACACAGGTTGAGTTAAATTTATCATCACAAGAGTTTTCAGTGGAGCAGTCCCTCTCATCATCATGTGTAATTTGTAAGTAATCTAAATTCAGAAATTTTGTCATTATATATTGACTATGTTTCCAATAGAATTATAAACAATTTCCCGTACGTATAATACCCGCATTTTATACTTATAACAAAGTAATTTATAAGTAGTTAGAAAATATTGGAGTAGGAATACGAGTATACGAAATAACATGTGGAAATTGACAGCAAATATAAAGGCCAAACAGAAAGGAACCTAAATATAAGAATATTAAAATATCGATGTTATATAATCTATAAAAAAAAGTAACCCATAAAATCCAAGTTTTTACTATACTCCCTTTCTTTGTAAAATATAACAATCATTAAAGAATAATTAAAACACATAAAATAAGACTAAACTAACAAAAATTTAATATATTTCTAAAATGTCAGATGTTTTGAGATGTCAAGATTTTGATAGATTCAATTAGGATCATCAATATCGTACCTTTTGAATTTTCAGCATTAAATGATTTAGTCAGAATCAGATTTGAGTAATGTAGAATTTTTCAAAGCAGAAATCTAAAAGAAATAAATTATTATTTGATTTTTTCCCAAAAAACCTAATTTTGCTGTCATCTGTGAACCAATTGCTTTGTAAATTTTCGAAATTCGTATTAATGTACCTACGGAGTAATTCAAATTTAGAAAATATTCCGCGACGTTATCGGGCCGCCGCGTCGTTGCTAATCAAAATTTTCTAATGATTCCAATTAGAAAAAATAAATAAAATTTCTAAAAATCCGAAATTAAACTATAATTATTATTTTTTTTTAACGAAAATTTGATAGATCTTCTTGATCGTCGCCACGAGTCTGCTTGCCAAGTTTCAGCTCGATTGGATTACATGAAAAGGGTCAAAAATCGATCCAAAGTTTTTGTTGACGGCAAGCAAGCAGACGCCACGAGTTAATTAATATAAAGGGAGTAAAAATACTAAACTTTCTTTCAGTAATCATAGATTTAAACTTCTCCACTCGGTTTCTGATAAATGATTGATAATGAACAGTTTTCAAACCATCGAAACCCAAAATAACTTGAATTCTTAGAAAATACTCATAAACAACATCATATTCCTACAAATGTCTCAGATTCTCAAGATCTTACCCTCAAAGACTACCATACAAATTATCCCCACTGTTCCGCCACCCATTACTCTACTCGAATAAGATGAATAATGAATGAATAAGCCTTATTGGTGGGAGACTTTTATGTCACCCGCGAACAAACCCGCGGCTAGTCCGTAACTTCTGAGTCCTTTTTGACACAGCCTTGACAATGGCATGTGATACCGTACCGAAATGTTGGCCTAGGTCTTCTCAGGGAGACTATTTACAGGAATCTCGAGATATTGCAGAAACTATATTTGAATCATTTAATAACGCTTGCGGAAACCTCAAACAGAACATATAAATATAATGTATATATTAATTTTTAGGATGAGAGGGACAAAAAATACAGACTGCCGAAAAAAGTTATCTTGGGGATGAAGCAGGAGTGACATTTTTAAAAGTCATCGACTGATAAATACCGAGCAACCACCGTTTTCTTAGAGAGGTAGTACGAAAATCTTTATTGTTAGATTTATTAAAATGTTCATTTAATGAAACTATCTTATTACTTGAAGTAAAATTTTCTAAATAAAAAAAAGATGATGCAAGGCCCCTTACACCGAAAGTACACTGAATGCTGTAGAAATGCGATCACTAATACGTATGTGCGGAAATCTTTGTACTGTAGTTAGATAATGAACCGATTAGAAGTGAATGTTATGCTGGCTTTAGTTTAATGATATAGAAATATATAGAAACGATATAGAAATGGGTACATAAAGAATCGCTGAGATGATTTGGTCATGTTGAACGGATGAGTGAGGTAAATAAAATTTAAGGGGACGAGTGTTGAAAGCATTAAAAGCAGAGGGCGTCTGCAAAAGACCTGACAAGACATCGTGCATGAGAAGATTTATGAATGGAATATACGGATTAATCAAAAGCGATGTGCCAGGACAAAAGAGCGTTCTATCCTCTATGCCTACCACTCTGGAAATCGACGTGTTGGTTAGTTAGCAAGTTATAAGCAATTCATTTACCTTGTAATGTAGCATGGACGTGCCTAGCGAACATTAGAGACCACCAAGACGTATGTGGTTGGCAAAAATTTTTAAAAATAATTTCTAAAAATAATAAAAATACTCAATTCCCAGAAAATTGTTTTATTTTTTATGTTTTAATAACACTGAGTTATAAAGCTTTCTTCATTAAAAAAATACCTACTGCCTTATTAGTGAAATCTCGCCAAATTCATCCAAAAATTAATATTCTAATCAAAGAATCACATTATTTCAGTTTGATGGAAAAGATATAACTTTGTTATTCTAGGGCACGATGTATTATTTCATATTTTATATATTTTAATCAAAAGTCGTTAACGCAATTAATCTAATAAAGGTCTTTTGATAATACATTAAACAGGCAGGAGCGAAAGCCGTACATTTATTGCAGCCGGTGAACGGAACAACTATTGGAACTATTTGTGGAATTAATCTTTTAGATCGGGAATAACAGTTAGCCTAATGATAAACAACTGCCAATATCATGGTAGCGAGCAGTAGCACTGTTAAGCGAATTAAAATGTGAAATCGTTCCCTGGCATGCGATTCAGTTGTTGCATGCCCCGCAAGGCTATTTAAACTTGCTTCGGCGTTATCCAGAGGGATTTTTGCAATTTAATTTCTAATTACATTCAGATAGCTTTCTACTTGTATTTATATTACTAACCATCGTTAATTATTATATTAGACGTGAATATGAGAAGCTTGTATTACTCGACATTTTACGAAGTTATTATTATACGTAATCGAGGATTTTATAGCAATTTGGAAATTTAAGAATGATTATATATTACTTCTTCTTCAAATACAGCAAATGTATTTTGTGATAACTTAATTATAATTGATATTAATTAACTTTGTTAAAACCACTTATTTATTGAAAAAAATTCAACATGTTTCGAAGCCAATGGCTTCTTCGTCAGGAAAACAAAAATAATATTTAAAAATCGAAGTATAGATCAAAATATTAAAAAGTTATATATGGGAAATGATAATATAAAGTACCTACTTAACATGAAAATTAATTTAAAAGATAACTATTAGCAAAAAGGACCTAATTATTTAATGAATGTAATTAGAAATTAAATTGCAAAAAGTTAATTTATATCAATTATGATTATATATTATTTTAAAGATCGAGATGTCAGTCGATTATACCCGAACATTCACGAAATGACTTTTCCTTTAGAAAGATCGACTTAACTACATGACACAGTTTATTGTAAACAATATTTTTATTCGTAGGTATGTTCAAACTATACTGTTAATGGATTTTGTCCCCAGGGGGATTAATTAATTAAGATAAATTATAGAAGTTCACGGAGACGAAAATATATGTATCGTTATCAGCTGCAAATCAATGAATACTAACTATTTAATGAGAAAAGACTTCAGATGGAAATAGCATAGTCAAATGAAATAATCAAAAGGTTCCTAGAATTGGGACATATGTATAGAACTTTAAAAAAAATTGATAATGTGTGGATGCTCTTACGATGAAATTGATGAACGTTGTATTTTGTGGAGTATCATTTAAGCCAGTTTATACAGGTTTTAAGACCTGGGCCATCATATTAAAGACTTTCATACACGTTTCTTAAGCATTCAGTAGATTTTCACTAAAAATTTAATTTAAAAAAGACGATTTTCGTTCGTAAAAAAGTTCATTTCGACAACTAGGTATATTCGAGGCATAAAATAATCTTGAGACAGCTTACATTTATGACAGAAGAAATTTAAGTGATATAAAATATCTTCAAATCTTACTTAAAAAGTTAAAGAACAAACTACGGCAAAAATACGTATAAATTAAATGATCTTGATATTCATATCATGCATTTGGCAGATTTCGACAATTTTAAGTTATGAGCAGTTCACTTACTCCGTTACTTACTAGGGATAAACTTGCGAGGTGTCATAATATTTCCTCACACATGCAAACGTGCACACACACAAACACACAAACACGTACACACACAAACACACATACTCGCATACAGCAACGACAATTTGATTTTTTATCTAACCGATACACATACTTACTCCTGTAAAATTAAAATTTCTTGTGATAAGTCAAAGACTCTCTGCCTAAAGCATCATTGATATATATGGAGAGTCCTCAGCCTAAAAGGCGTGAGTGATTTTGAGCTTTGAAGGTAAGGGAAATAAAGGTTTGTAGACGTAATTTTGTTAATATTTATTTTATATAAATATTAACGAAAACTAAATATTGAAATCGTTTAAAAATAAAATAAATATATAAAAATAAGATGGAATTAACTTCATTTCACTCTCTTGTGAAGTTCCAAAGAATCACTTACGCTCTTTTGGCTGAAGACCTTCGATATTATTATCAGTGGCTTTAAGATAACCTGTTAATGAAAAATTAATTCACGATCACAGCGATGAAGGTAGAGAAATTCATAAAAAAAACATAAAAATTTCGTTATCTGTCCCTCTGTTCGTCTGTCCATCCGTTCGTCCGTCCATACATGTCTGTCTGTCTCCATAACTTCATGTAATGTCCGTAACTTCATCCGAATTTACATCCGAATACGGCCAAAAAAAAATAATTAAACGGCCGGAGATGGGACCAGCAAGCCCGAAAGCAGCAACAGTAATGATTTTTCCATCGCTGAGCCTGCATTATATAGGATTTAGCAAAGCCGCGATCCATTTAATGTTCTGCTCATGGACGGAGAGGGAAAATAAAAAAAATGTTCAAATATTTAGATAAAAGTCATTATTACTATGGATGTCGGCTATAAATAAGTAAATACTTAATGTTTAGGAACGGGCATGTAAAAGTATCATCATTTTTGACGGGTTACAGTAGTATCTATTATATTTATTATTTTATTATTATTTTTTCTTTTATTATTAATAAATTATTATTATTAATAATAATAATCAATATTAATAAATTATTCTTAATAAATAGTATTCATAAATTAATTATAAAATTATTGATAGGAAATTAACAAAAAGTTATAATTTATTTTTCAACATATTATGTAAGCAAGCTATACTCGGAAATTTAATCGTATTTAATTAAAAATCATTTTGTTTAAGCCCCAAATTACACTATTCGAATACAAATTACAATAACTCCATAAACTGAATATTGACTGCCTCGACCTATGTAAGTGAAAGCCTTTTTTTATTTTCCCCTAATCATTTGCCACCGTTCCCATAAGGCAATATTTTAATTTACCCGTCTGTTTACTTTAAACAAGGGTGTGCATTACGCGATGTAGACGCCTTCGATTATTTCCATCCATTTGTTTGTTTAGCATACTTTTCTATTGATCCATTTGTTTAGAAGCGAACCAGGAAAATGGTATAAAATAAACATCAAACCAGAGCAAAGTTCATTTTAAACTATATTTAAACTTGCTGTAACCTGACAAAAATGACGGTACTGCTGCATGTCAGTTCAAAGGGAATAATTATTAATTTGTTTATATGAAAATAAATTTAAAAAATATAACTATAAAGAAATTGCGACGGTTACACGAAGTTACGACGGACAAAAAAATTATTATAATTTGGATGAATTATTATGATTATTGGAGATTATTTAAATTTTATATTTTGTTCTATTATCTTTCAGAAGCAGATGAATTTATATTATTATTAACAATATTTTTAAATGTATGTTTTGAAAACACAACTACTGGACCTTGTCCACAGGGATTTAATTATTAATTTAAATAAATTATAGAAGTCTTACAGAACCGAAGCTACTGATATGAAAAAAGATACATAGAAGTTTTTATTGGGTGACTCGGGGCTTATGAACTGTACGAGCTGGCTTTACACATTCACAAGATCACTTTACACAAGGCAATACCCAAAACGAGTTTAAATGAATTATTTAAGACATACATTTTTTTTAGGTTACTTCGTGCGTGAAAAGAAATGCGTGCGCATCATGGGTATGATTTTTTCACACAACAAAGTAAAAATCAAAAGCAAATAATGATTTGACCAACAATTCTTAAGTGTGACGACATTAAGTTGTTTGAAAATACTGTTATGAAAATTGCATATGTTCCAGGTGCTGTTATTACTATTAACTTTCTGTTCGCTCAAGTTGTTTTCATAATATAATTGAGATCGAATTCATAATATCCCACTTATAATAATTTCGTTGTGTATCCATCCCATCGTTTGGTTTTTCCTTTTTTTTCTTCTTTTTTCTACTATCTGTTACCGTCATTTTTGAAGGGTTACAGCTATTTTTTTTATAAAAGTAATTGAATTATTTACTATCTTTTCATTTAATGAGTATTTTGGATTTTTAATCTAGTTTGTGTTGTGTACTTTGAGTTGAAATATAGCAGGAAATCAATTGTATGTATAAGTAATTATACATACTCATTTTTTTCCTTTTCTACTTCTGGAACTTTATCTTTAAGTTTAGAAAAAGTTATCAAGTTTTTCAATCATAGTGTCATAATTCTTTAAGAATACCGAATTCCAGCAATCCTTCATGATGAGATACAATATCTGATACGGCTATGTACGTATCATTATGAATCTGAGATATTTATGTTTAATATTGATTTCACTTTATTCATCCGAATCTAAACATCTCCATTCGTAACTTCATCCAAACAGCTTATTTTGAGCATTCTTCTCTAAATTAACATTTGAAATACCTGACGTGGGCTCATCATTTCTTTTGTCATGCTCGATTTCTTTCCTCAAAACAGCACTCAGAATACACTGCTTTAACGAAATAGAAATCGTTTTTTAATTGGTTTACATGATTTACTAGTTTTGAATATTTTTGCTACTATTTTTTTCCTGAATTACTTATTTGTGGCATCAAAATTTAATGTATATATTAGAAATAAATCACGTGTAAGGAAGAAATTAATTTATTGAAATTAATATTAAATTCTCATTTAAAGTAAGCACCGCGCATTCATTCAACATTGAAATTATTTTACATCTACACAATAAACATGAAAAATATTGTACATTCATTGAATAAACATATTTTGTATTAAAAGAAAATTTACATAGGTATAAGACAAAAAGAAATAAAAAACATAGAAATTAAAAAAAATACATATTAAAAAAATATAACTTTGTTTACCTGTACTATTTTTTATAACCATAAAACATTTTCGATGTTAAGGCATCGTCTTCGGTAATGTAATTAATACTAAACTAAAGGCTAAAGGACAGCGTGCAGAGAATAGAAAAAACACTCCTCACGTCGATTTTATTGACTCATTCCGTTGTTCACAGATTTATTACGTAACTAGCTGTAACACGACAAAAATGACGGTACCTTAACATCTCGGTTCCTAAGGAAAATTTTAATTTAAATAAAAATTCGGAAAAAATTTAAGAAAAAAAATTGAAAAAAAACTTTACTGTAAAGAAGTTACGGACTTTACACGAAGTTACGGGGACAGACAGACAGACAGACAGACGGATGGACGGAAGGACAGATAGATAACGAAATTATTATAATTGGGATATTTTTAAGTTCATGAATACATGATCTTACAATCTCTTTCAGAAGATGAACATAATTTTCAAATAATAATTTGAAAATTATGTTCATCTTCTGAAAGAGAGCAAAATCTTCTTGAAAATCCCTATAATGGTTAAGAAATTTGATTTGGATATATTAAAAGGTGAAAATTTGTAGAAATTTACAGGTATATAACAGCCAGACGGCAGGAGATTAAATTTTATATCCTTTGATTAGCCCATGTATTACGCAAATTAAATAATTTAATTTAATTTAATTAAATAATTAAAATAAGACAATCAATACACAAAAACACATATAAAAACAATTTCAAAGTTTTTATATAGTTATATTAATAAAAATGAATAATAAATAATGCGGCTGCAAATAACCTCTTGGAGGCACTCTGTTCGAGAAAAACATCCTTGATGTGGTCATCCATGAATCTCCTTAGAGTCATTCGAAGCACTCCTTAGAGTCTTACTTAGAACGTAAGTACTCCTTAGAGTCTTCTTTGGTTGAAGAAGATAAATAAATTTATTACAATTTTGACTACGAGAGATGCTTATTAAGATTTTCCGTCGTGGGAAACATAACAAGACTGGAAAATAAGTTGCTGATGCTAGATGCTGTCAAAATATAGACACCGCAATCACAAGACCTCCAAAAATATTATATTTGAGGGAAAAGAAGGACTTTACTTTTAGATAAACTTCATGACTTAAACATTAATATGCTTTTCGTAAAACTTCTAAAACACAAAAATTAGCTTTCAAAATCCATTATCAGTTATGAAATTGACGCTTATCCCTCCATATAGTAACTGAAAGTTATAAAAGTAATTTTGACATATTGAGTGAATGAGGAAATAATGGTAAGAAAGCTAAACGGTGCGATTGTTGACGGTGTCAGAAAAAGAGGGTGGCTGCGGAAGACGTGTCATGACCAGGTTAACCAGATTATGGAAGATTGTCATATTAGAAGCCTCAAAAATCAATCAGACTTGTGTGGCGCTTCGTCGTTTTTACCCACTCCTACCGAGAACCTGCGTAAGTTAGCTTATTGGTTATTTTTCTACTTCAATATTTTTCTACTTCAATATTTTTGTTCATCATATGATAAATATAAAGCACAATCATAATGGAGTGCATGAACCTCATCAAGACTACTTTCATCCAGGACCACTAAGACTACTTTCATCCAGGATTATACTTAAACCATTTGATAATGGATCAATTTTTTGGTTTCATTCTTGTAAAATACGGATAATTGAATTTATATTTACTTCCTAGAAGTAGTTTACAATTTTTTAATTAAATGTAGTACACGACTTTGTCTCTTACAATAGTTTTTGTATATACTATACGAGGTAGTGAATCTATATCCTGAATACTGACAACAATACAACGACGTCACGCGATGCACGGTCAGTCACTCTTGACCGCATTCTCTTGAAGGTTCTATAACATTCCATTACGCACTCAAACACTGCTTTAGAATCGTCCAAGATGCTCTACAAGCCTATCATAATCTCTAGAACAAATCTTTCCAAGAAATTTATCTATAAAAGGCGTCACGTAATGCGGGGTCATTGAGTTACTCGAGAAGATAACGTATGCGACATCCCAGAGATAGTATGGTAGCGTAAATCAGTCATTCGTGACCGTGATATTCCAACACGCAATGCTAGTAACAGAGCGAACACAATGTGGCAAATACAGTGACGCCAGCGGTAATAAATAAAGGAATACCGAGGCGAGAAGTCTTTCGGAGAACGGAGTTAACTAGTTTACGTGATGAAAGCAATAGAAACACCGTTTATCTTTGCAAATTAAGAAACAGTGTAGTTAAAAGTGTGTTTAATATTTTGGATAAATTCAGTGACTATAAAAATAAGAACGATACTTCGATTTAACTCTTGTTCAGCGACTTTCATTGGTAATAAATTAAACTTTAACTTTTACAACGTTTTCATTTGTCTCCTAAAGCTATATCCCGTCATACAATATATTCTAAAACTCAAACTATTATAACATAGCCACCCTTATAGAAGGGAAGTTCAATTCTGGATTGCGCTTTGGATGCAAGAGTAGATAACTATTACATTATCAAATTGTTCACTATACGGGTGCAGAGACGGATTATAATAATGAACTAAAATGATTAAATAAATTAAATAATTATTTTTTATATAATAATAACCACGCTAGAAATGATATTTATTTAAGCAACTTGTTTAAAACATCTTCTTAAACATAAACAAGCTGTAACCTGTCGAAAAATGACGATACTTTTACATGCCGGTTCCTAAATAATAAGTACATATTTATAGCCGACACCCATAAAATAGTAATAACGACTTTTATCAAAATATTTAAAAATATATATACATATTACCCTTGTAATCGTGGCTATTGTACGTGAGTAAAAGTAATGCGACAACATAATTCAATATAAATAAAATAGAGATCGAAATAAAACAAAAAGTAAAATGAGAAAAAAATATTCTGGTACTAGGAGTCGAAGCCGAGCCTCATGGGTGAAAGCCAAGTATGCTAGCCACTACACTATGCAGGAAATATCATCGATTGCGGAGAAAATTTTTATAAAGCCAGTGTACCTAAAGTAAATATATTTTAGAAAATATATTGTGCGCTCAATAATTTTCGCGTCTTTGCTAAGTTCTATTTGTAGTATATTTTTGAAGGGTCCCATACGTACAGTGATGGCAATCTCCGTAGGTTTCTGCATTAAGTTTGCTGGCCCGGGGCTTAATTTAATTAGTTTAATTTCGTTTTTTGTTCTTTTAGAAGGTACGGGAATAAATAGACGGACAAACAGACGAACAGACAAAGAAATTATTAAAATTAAGATCCTCAGTGTTGTTGATTTATTTAAAAATAAATATGAACATATTTATTATATTTAAAAACATCAACGGTGCTTATGTATATTGCCGAATCTGTAAAAATTTGATTTTAATTCAATTTTCTTAAACTATCAGATTTACTCTATTACTACTTTACTTTTCAGATTATGTTAAAAAAGTTACACTTTTTTTTCTTTAAAAATTCTTTTTATAACAATGTCCAAAAATTTAGACTTAATTGGATAGTTTGAGATGTAAAACGAGAAAACATTTTTTGCAGATTTGAAAGTAGGTATATTTACGTAGGGATCGTCGATATATCAAAATGTTATTTTTACCTACATTTCCAGGTTTTTGTATAGCTTGGTAGAAATTTTCTGCAAATCCAAATTAATGTGAATATTCACGGAATAATAATTTATTTAAATTTAATCTCGAATATTTAAACATAGCTAAATACATGTTTCTGAATTAAATCAATTATTTTGAATTGGGTTATTTCAATTATCATGAACGTCATTTAATAAATAATTATACATAATTTTAGTCATGTGATTAAGATGCTCGCTTACTGATCCTATTCCAGGAGATCAGCTTATATATAAATAGTTATCATAGTTTAATTCTGAAATAATAAGAATATTTATGTGACACACACATTATTCCGTGTAAGGATTTTTATTAATATTTACATGTTAAATTATTTCACTAATTCTTAACATTATTTGAAGTTTTGAATATTACAAAAAAATAACTTTTGAAATACTGCAAATTTGTTCATGCCTTAACACTCATAATCATTAATATTTTGGGTTATAAAAAAAAAAAACTTTTTTACCATTCATGCTTTTGATAAATCGCATTATTTTCTTAGTAATATCATCGATGTATGTTTCATTCGATTGATTTGTTTTAATGCAACATTTGAATATGCGTTAATGGACAGTGAAATTAATAAGAATGTGTATTTAAGTACGGAACCTGACCAATGTTTGAAACAACATGCTTTTTATGTGGAAATGCTGATTTCGAATTCTTATTTACGGAAAAAATATTATGTGAACTCATCGTTTCACAACACTTGGGATAAAAAGCCCATTCTCCGCTCTTAGAATGGCTTAATAAAAAAAAAACTTTCTACATATTGTCAGCTTTTCAGGATAAGAAGATTTTTGATGATTTAGATTTGAATTTATACTTTCTACTGTACTTGGGAAAAACTTTCTTAGTGTTATAGATAGAAACATTTTTTAAAAATAAATTTGCATATCTTACTCATAAAAAAAGTAAAAAAACCAAAGACCAGGTAAACAAGTAATGGAAGAATATCTAATTAGAAGCCTCAACAATCGACGATCTAACCTCAGGATAAGTGTGATTGTAAATACAGGAGCAGAATGATCATCCTCTCTAACTACTTACCACTAGGTGGTGTAGTATTAAGCTAGTTAATAATATTGTAATGGGATAATTACGCACTTTCAGAGCTTCTCGAAGACAACAACATCGATCGAACATTCTATAGCATTCTGGAACGCCATTCAATACTCTTGAAGCATCTTAAACAATCCGGAAGCGGCAGGGGCATTCTCGCAAACACTAGTAACGTGTAGAATGGTCTCAAAGATTCGAAGAACCATGAAGTTTTGTATGAAAGGCGATGCCAGGGCCGCAGAGAATCGTGATTGTTTTGACTTTAACCAACGCGACG
>JADDOH010009798.1:0-14677 GCA_016648135.1 Agrypnia vestita
TTTTTTCAAAAAAAAAATGATGTACAAAAAATTATATTTAAAAAAAAATTGCTATTTCCAAAAAAAAAACTGTTTTATACTTTTAAAAAATGAAGATAGAAAAAATCTAAAAATTCAAATTGTGAAACGTTAGGCGCTACAAAACGTAAGTGGTACAAAAACTTTAATTCTCAAATTCTCTAGTTCTATAATTCTTTAGTTTATTTTTTTTTATTTTTCTTGTTCATTAATTCTTTAATTATCTTATTCTCTAGTTCTATAATTCATTAGTTCTTTAATTCTCTAAGTCTTCAGATCATTAATTCTTTAGTTCATATTTTCTTTAGTTGATTAATTCTTTAGTTCATTAATTCTTAAGTTCATTAATTTTTCAGTTCATTATTTCCTTAGTACATTAATTACTAAGTTTATTAATTCTTTAGTTCTTTAATTCTCTATTTCTTTTATTTTTTAGTTCTCTAATTCTCTAGTTCTCTAATTCTTTAGTTAATTAACTCTATATCCTCTATTTCTCTAGTTCATTTATTCTCTTGTTCCCTAATTATTTACTTCATTAATTTTTTAGTTCATTAATTCTGTAGTTCTCCAATTTTTAAGTTCATTAATTATTTAATTCATTATTTCTTTAATTCTCTATTTCTCTAGTTCTCAAACTCTTTACTTCATAAATTCTTTAGTTCACTTATTCTGCAGTTCTATAATTCTATTGTTCGCTAATTATTAATTCTTTAATTCTCTAATTCTCTAACTCTTTACTTCATTAATTCTTCAGTTCATTATTTTTTTAGTTCTCTATTTCTCTAGTTCCTTTTTTCTTTAGTTCATTACTTCTCTAGATCATTGATTCTCTAGTTCTCTAATTATTAAGTTCTCTTATTCTGTAGTTCTTTATTTCTAAACTAACTTTAACTTAATTTAACTTTAGATAATTAATTATTTAGTTCTTTAATTCACTAGTTCTCTATTTCTTTCTTTTTTCATTCATTTCGTTCATTAATTATGTAGCTCAATGTAATTTACAATATATATATAATATATAATATTATATATATATATATATATGCGTGAATTATATGGAATGTCAAAGAAAATGTTCAATAAAGTGTTCTCAGCGATAAGAAAGTGTTCTTATACGAGTGATATATTGCGAAATAGTGTAATTTAAAGAAAAGCATTAAGTTTAAATTCGTGTTAAGTGATTTTGTTCATTTAATTATTAATCACTAATTAATTTCCAGTATTTTTATTTGTCTTCCGCAGCCACGACCCATGACTATGTATAATTATTATTTATTTATTTTAAATTGAGATGCGAAAACGGAATTTGTGTCACATCAATATTCTTACTATTTTCAAATTAAGCTAAACGCTTGTGCTATGAAAATAGGACTAACTTGCTTGTCTGGAGTGAGATTCGAACCTGCGACCTTTGGATCACGAGGCGAGAGTCCCAATCACAAGACCAACAAGCTACTCGATATACTTTTATTTACAATGAATTTAATTTATATATTTACAACATAATAATTTAACAAAACTAAGCAAAACTCGTGTTTTTACATCCGTCCTAAGGATATTTAAATGCTTTTAATAATCCAGCTCTTGAGTTCAATCTCAGTCATATCACGTTGCTCCTGGCTGCATCCTCTACTTAATTAACTGATTATTATGCAACTCCCTCCATCACATCCACCCCAAAAACAGGGGCGGATTGAGACGACTGTGGGTCCAATTGGTTCACTTTTTATTATACATAAATTAATTTAAATATCCAAAAAAGTTATATTATTTTTTATTGGCGTTGATGTATTTTTGATGCAAATTCCTTCTACCAGATTAAAATATTTTTTCAATCGTTTTACAGAATTTTCTAGAGAAAAATAACTTATTCAAGTTTTAGAATTCTAATGAAGAAAAAATTCACCTAGTTATCTGGTCGAGAGTTTGAGCCTCGTTTCAGACAATCACAAGTATTTTATTTTGCCTACAATGAAAATAATTAGTTTTATTTTAATTATTCATTTATCTACATATTCATTTTACTTTAGTCTTCGGCGGAGCCTGTAACCGCTAGGAGATGCGTCCCCAGGTGGTGGATAGGGGAAAGCTCGCCAGATATGGAGGGCAGGAGGGAAATAAAATACCTCTCGCAGACCAACAGGCAGTAGCGTCTGACCCATAATGGGCGGCTACAAACAGCGTGTGTTCACCATATTAAGGGCGGCTGATTTAAAACTCACCAACCCGTCTGGCAAGCGTGGTGTTTTAATGCCAAACCCCTTCCAAATGAAATGAACCCGAATTCCAAAAACTTATTTATTCAAAAATAAAACAGACACAAGTTAATGATATACATGAATAAGATCACGGGTTATCAGAATCCAACATATTGTAACGAGATGCTAAAAAGATTTATGCACTCCTGTCACTTGTCACAACACTATCGAAACATCGAGAACGGCCTAGGGTGTTCTACGATCTTCGAGACATATCTGAAATATTCGAGAAATACCTAGAAAAGCCTAGAAGCCACGAGAAACTTCTCCTTAACACTGCAAAGTACGAAAGTACCAGCATTTTTTAGATATAAACAGAAGCGCTGACCGCGGCGTAAGAGAAGCTAGTCGCGTTTGACAGGCGAAAACACTGAGAAGTCAGCAGCAAGCCGTGACAGCTGGAGCGGAAACTGGATGCAATGTTCAAGTGAATCGTGTTGATTTATTCCTTCCGCAACCACGACACGTGATCTGGGTCCTAACATATTTCATTTTGAAACAAAAAACTTAAAAATATAAACAATAGGATAAACAAATAAAAAATAGAAGACAAGAGCAGTAGGAAATGTTCGGGCAAAAGATCTGTTAGTCTCTGGTCGGGGACTTTATAAAAAATATATCTATGAGCGCGGAGTTGTCTGTGTATGACAGTTGCTACGAACAACAGATTGTTTTGGATATCTCGGAATCAACGGTTAAATTTGTCGCGGCTGATAAAAAGTATCAAATATAATTTATTGTACTAAACATTTGGTCAGTTAAAGTGGTGATTTGTTGATAGTTGCCTGCAAACTGGTAAGTGGCATCTTTTATATCTAAGAATAGGGGGTAAATGTCGTCACCATTGTTAACCGCCAAATAAAGAATAATTTTGCAAATTTTGAGTCCGATCGGTCGAACGGTACAGATTTTCATGAAAAATATATCAGGGAAAGGAGAAGAGGTAAAAAAAATAAAGGGGGAAATGTCGCCTACGTTACCCACCGGGTCCTAAATAATGTTTCCAAAATTTGAGTCCGATCGGTCAAACGGTACGGATTTGCATTGAAAATATGTCAGAGAGAGGGAAAGGGTAAAAGAATAGGGGGGAAATATCGCTTAAGTTCTCCACCGAGTCCTAAAGAATAAGTTTCCAAATTTTGAGTCCGATCGGTCAAACGGTAGAGATTTGCATCGAAAATATGTCGGGGGGAGGGGAAGGGGTAAGTGAATAGGGAGGAAATATTGCCTATGTTACCCGCCAGGTCCTAAAGCATAAGTATGCAAAATTTGAATCGAATCGGGAAAACCGTGTGGATTTGTATAGAGAACAGACAGACAGACAGACAGACATTGAGTATTAGAGATAAAGTGGTGAAAACAAAGTGATGTGTGTTTTATTTTAATTTCTTATGTTTTCATTTGTCAACATTTTTAGTTTTTCACGTTATTTTTGGTTTTTTGTGACAATAGTTTTTCACTGATTTTGTACTAATTTGGGTGTCCTGGGTGCACTCACGACAATACTACGAGTCCGGCCCTGGCCACAGGCTGGAAGGTATTTAATGCTACATGACCGGAACAAGATTGAGTTAGAGCAGAGTAGGACGCTCCATTACCAGGCTAATTCGATTCCCACCGAAAGGGGAGCTGCACGGGGGTGTCGCTATCATCCTCCTACACGTGGTCCCGAGCTGCACGGAATAATGTTAAACTCAGAAGCTCGTCTCTGAGCTGGGCGCTTACTCGGAATGTTAAATTTTCAATTTAATTTATTTACTGCTGGCACGGATGCAGACCACCATCTACCCTTTGAATCGTATACAACTGTGGTTTGTTAGCAATGCACAAGACATTCTGTAATAGCTTGCACTCCTACCTAAATCTACGTAAAATCTAAATGCAAATTGAAACACGGATAATTGCAGGATGAGAATTGTATGTTCCTAAGAAGAAGTAGTCTAACGTTATAATCCAATATCTAATCTATATATTGTGTTGTATGATTAACATATAAATTTTGAGGCGTATCTTCGGACCGGTTCTAGAAAATGGACTTTGGCGCACACGTTACAACAATGAGCTCTATACTCTATTCAAGGAGCCAAACGTCACAAAATGTATAAAACTGGGAAGACTTCGGTGGCTGGGTCATGTGAAAAGAATGTCCGAGCATCAAGCACCAAAGTCCCTGCTGAACTCAAGGCCAATAGGGCGAAGGAGCTTAGGAAGGCCAAAATTAAGATGGAGTGACAACGTCCTCAAAGACATCTCTGCCTTAGAGCTTCGAAACTGGAGAGAGCTGGCACTAGACCGAGATGAGTGGAGGAAAATTATTTTTTAATTATTACGAATAACTAAATGATCTATTTTTCTTCTCCCTTACTTCATCCCAATTTCGCCATCATCAACTGTTGGGGTCAACTCTACTCGTCCTTAGGCTACGCGGTCTTCTGTCCCGGATAACGTCAGCCAATCCGTGCCTCGGCATCTGACAATCCCTTTGCACCACCCTGAATTTTTTAGCCTTCCTTTGCATATTATTTGGGGAATATGAAGATCGACTGGTTGACAATATGATCAGTGTCCTACGTCCAACGTGGTCGGATGACCTCAATTGCCTTTCCTTCTTGCTGTAGTGGTACCCAACCGATCCACGGCCCCTGCCGTAACATTAGGCAGATCTCCACGCGTCGTCTATTTCTTTTACCAATTTACCAATTTTACCAATTTCTTACTCATACATTTTCACTTTCACTTCCCAGATCTCTGGGAAGAAATAAACACTAACAACAAATTGCTCTTTCATTCCAACGATCTTCCCAAAATTGCTACTTAAGTTTGTTATACATAGGCTTCCACAAATGCGTAAACTTTTACGAACAACTAAATGGTGCCATCGCAAAAATATTCATGGGCATAGACTCCAAATAATCGGCTGGACAGGAACTGTAACGTGACAACGTAATTAAATTTGAATGATCCAACAACGAGCTTGCCTCGTTTCTCCCTTTTAACTATGTTACGGTCACAATACATACGTAAAAATTGACCAACAAATCATTTTGCTGTGTCATACCAGTTGTATCTGTCCCCTTTAATAAGAATTGAAAAAGTCAGACCCTACAGCTATATGATTCACGTATTTTTCATATACAGCACATAGTACACAGAACATACTATAATTCTAGTGGTGGCTTGCGCTCATCAGTGAAAATAGGCACTTGTTCAAAAATCTTAAATCTGTATTTTGTGTCTCAATTAAGATCGTCAACCAATACCGAGACTATGTATAAAAAGAGAGGGAGGTTTTGGATCATCCACCCTCCTAGGATAAGGGGATGGAGCCGATGAAAATTTATGGTCACGATTCGTAGCTTTGGGAGACTAATGGAAATACTGGATATTAATGAATGATTTATTAATTAGTGATTAATTATTTTAATAAACAAGCAAAGTCACTTAAAAAACACGAAATAATTTCAACACAATTCTTCAATTCACATTACTGCAATTCGTCACTTTATTATTGCTAACACTTTATTATAACACTTTAGATAAATTAACCTCCCTTCAACTATCGCTCTTAAGTAGGTATTCGCTTAATATGTGTCACTTCAAATTCTACGACTAGCCACCCTGGCCCTGTTCCATTAATGATATTTCACTGGTAGAAACATCAAAACAAACTCGACTCTGCATTGCGCTGGTTCCACTTTTTATACGCAACACGTTGGTTTTTGGAATCCTAAAAAACATTATTTTAATTTCTAGTGGTTACGATAATATTCCAGAGGCTTGTAGACGTTTCCTGAATCCATCCATCCATCCTCAGTGTGACAACCTTTACTGCAGTGCTACTCTCTCGCTGGCTGCCATTTTCCAGTTTTGCTGCCCCATGGCCCGGCAGTTTGCAACGACGCCATCTGCGTCGCAGTTTTGGTCTTCCGACACTTCTTCTACCCATTGGGTCATTCAACAACACCCTTTTTGGGGGCTCCAGATAACCCATATGGTGTAGATGTCCCAGCCAGTGCAGTCTGTTAATCTTAATGAACTCGATTTCTCTGACGTCCTGGTAAAGATCATAGAGCTCGGTGTTGTATATTTTACGACGTATTTGATCGTCATCATTGGGTCCATATATTCAGCGCAAGATTTTTCTTTCAAATGTGTTTTCGTCGAGCTTTGTTAATGTCCAGCTCTCCGAGGCATATGTTAAGACTGATCTAATTATTGTCCTGTAAAGTATGGCTTTAGTTTTTCTGGATCGTAGGCGTGACCTTAATTGTCCAATAAGACCAAAGTAACTCCGGTTTGCAAAGATTATTTTCCCAATCTCTACACTAGTGTCATTATTATTAGTAACGATGGAACCAAGGTATGTGAATTGTTCCACTGTTTCAAATGTGTAGTTACTGATGGTTATTGAGGACTGGCTGATTCCTGGTATCATTGTAACCGGCATCTACTTTGTTTTTGCCTCATTGATACAAAGTCCTACCCTTCTGGCAGATGATTCCAATGTTGAAAATGCTTCTCAAAGGGATGATTCAGATCTTGCGATGGTTATTAGCAGACGTTTTCTGAATGTTATAGATAATTCTAGAGTGTAATAGTGATTCCTAGAAGGTAGTTGAAACTTCGATCTTATTGTAGTCATCGACATATTATGAGAGATTCTGTAGTAATCTCTTTTACCCTCCCGTTACGGTATATACAATTACGTTTTTAAACGGTTTGTGGTCATAGTGCCGCCACTGCTGCACCGTGTAAGCTGTAGCGTAGAAGACTCTGTAACATGACGTCAAATTTCGTTTGGCCGGAAATTTCTTTTAGAATAGACTTTATTCTCCGCACTGGACAGGCACATGCCCCACCGAGGGTTGGTAACACGGTATCTGAGATATAATCGTTATTAAATTATGACAGTCGGGATCCGGTGGGCAGACCAGCGCGCCCACTAAACTGTATACATTGTCACCATTGAAAAGATGGACGTCGCTAACCGAACAAGAATTCTGAAGGTAGCTTTTAATAATGTATGTAACTCATTTTTCACACTGGTATTGTTCATTCTGTCCCAGATTTGTATAAAAATCTGTAATTGTTTTCTCCTCCGTATGTATATATTATATAGTTATATGTTTAAGGTTTGTTTGTTTGTTTTGTGCGCATACGTGCCCAGTAGGTACCATTAAAAATAGTAAAAAACAAAAATATATCTTTACACATTAATAAGAAAAACATCCTTCTACACTATTTCGAAAAAGTATACAAGAAATTAAAATATATTGAAATAAACACATTTTAAAATAACTAATTAAATTATAAATGAAAGCAATTGTCTAAATAAAAAATAAATATACAAAGAAAATTAATTGAATAAAATACTACATTATGTAAAAAATTTTAGAGTAAACAAACCTATGAGTTGAACAGTAAAATATGACCAGATTTTAATTTAAAAAACTATATAAAAATTTGTATTTAAAAAATTATAATGTTGTCAAGTGATCGTGGAATACTTGTATAAACTTGACGTTCTCATTGCACTGTCTGCGTAGATTAGGCAGTGATGAGTGTATGCGATAGTTTTTTCGCGCATTATCGAATTAAAATGTATTTAATATAATAATTTTAATAAATCAAATACTGTGGGAGAGAGATACAGAGTGAATTTAAGCAGCCATCCGTGTTGAATCGCCTCTTATGCGACACAAGACGATATAACCATTAGAGTAAAAAAATTCAATCTGATGATGAAAGAAGTAGGACCGATATGGGAGCATTCGCTCACAAAACGGTCCTGAGTAAGCGATATGTATCCATTCACTGCTGATAATGTACGGTAATTGAGATTACCAACCTAGTTATCTATGATACGTATGGAGTATGACACATCTACGGATGTGCACGTCTATATACGGGGGGCGCTTCCATGAAATACAGTACATCGAACTGACATGTAAATTCTGTTATCTAATAAACCTGTTATTCAAATCATAAAAGTATCTTAAATAAAATAATAGTACTTATCCCACTTCTGACACCATATATTATCAAAGTAAAATATGGTGTCAGAAGTGGGGTCAGTACAAATTATTACTTTAAATTCTAAATACCTTTATTATTAATTATTAATTAATAATAAAGGTATTTAGATTTTCAGGCGTATTCTAGTAGATATATGATAATTCGAAAGAATATCATATATACGTTACTAAGGAATATTGCTAAAAAAAACTACACTTTGAAAAATAAAATATAGATATATCATTACCAGTTGCGAAATCTATGTACACTAACTTGTTAATGAGAAAAAAATAACAACAGATGTCTCTAGCAGAAGCCAGTGCACTATATGAAATGTTTTTGATTCGAACTGTATATAGAACTTTCAAAAATTTGATAATGTGTGGATGTTCTTACGATGGAATTGGTGAAAGTCGCATTGTGTAGTGATCACTTAAGCCAGCTCATACAGGTTGTAAGTCCTGAGCTATCATATAAGAGACTGCCTTCCACTTTTCTCATATATAAATAGCTTCGTCTCTGTAAGACTTCTATGATTTATCCTTAATTATAATAATTTTAATATACAGGGTTTCCCGTATCTCGACGTCAAGCCGAAATCGGGTTATAATAGTCATAATAGTTATCAGAAACATATTTAAAAAATAGTCAGTTAAAACTGAGCAGAGTATTGATTTTGAATACTTGATTTGGTCAAAAAGTGACATTTTCTTCCAAGCTGGCCCAGTTACCTTTGAATATTGGACAAAAGTTTACAGAAGCACTATTCAGGATTACATAATAATAAAAAAGTGAAATAAAATAAAGAATTGTAGCAACAGGAGTGAAAAGACCGTCACAGGGTGTAGATTTTTTTTAAATGCTTATAATAAAACCCATGACTTATATTTTTTAAATATTTTTTTGATAACTATTGTGACTTAGCCCATCACCCGATTTCGGCCTGATGTCAAGATACGGGACACTCTGGTATTTATTTCATTCTTCATTTCCTTTATCTCTTAATTCATTGATGGGTAGTTAGTACAGCATTAGATACGTAGTATTCGGGTAGTTTCTCTTTCTCCATCTTCATCTTTCTTCTCATCGCCATGTTTTACTCACGCCATAGCTGAGGCGCGTCCCACTGAGCAACGAATGCACGAGCTACATGCAGCTGCCGCAAGCTCCTAGAGCTTTTCAATATTTCTCTAGACACCACAGTCAGCTGCATTACTTTCGTACTCCGAGTTTGCCGTGGAATTTTCCTTAAGTAAATATTGAAAGAGTCTTTTAAAAATACGGAAAATAAATTCAGTGCTCGTCGCGTGTAAGCATAATATAATTAAATTACTTGCTTACAAACGCATGAAAAAGATATTATTGATGGATTTGGAGTAAACATTAGAGAGATTATACATGATGATCTTTAAATTGAGTGAAAAGCATAAACTATGTGAACTCTACGAGAGTTTAATAATTATTTTATGTAAAAAATGAATACTTTTGAATGTTTAGAAAATAAAAGGATTTGGAACTCGGATATTGATATGCTTAACAATATTATTTTCTTTAACTTTTCTCCTCTTTTCTCAATATTTCCGTTACGACTACCTTTTCATCAGTAACTTCAGCTCATTTTGCCAGTACTTAATTAATTATTTGTCTGTTTTCTAAAACATAAATTGCACGTAAACAAACTAACAGATTTTTCAGTAATTGTAATAAATTTAAGATAAACGTTTATTTTGTAATATTATTGAATAAAAAAGACATCTCAACAGGCCATTCAGTCATTAAAGGTCCACAAAGTGGAGCAATTTTCTTCATTTTTAAAACATCGAAGGTTTGGTAATTTATTAATCAATTATATAATTTAATTTGTTACATTTTAATAAGATATTCGTATTTAAAATATACGTAACCTGATGAATAAATTTTAAAATTAGATATTTCCCTACAAAAATGTGATAAAAAACGCAAGAGAGGATATGAGAAAAAATGGTGAAATTTGCTTACTCTGCTAGACGATCGCCTTAACAGTTATACGTATTGTAGTGGGACGTGGTGCGGAGAGCGCAGCGCGTGGCGCGCGGAACACAATGCGCAGTGTATAGTGTACAGGATGCCGGATTTTCGATCTTCGCTTTAATAGCTTTGGCTTTAGTAGCGACTGCGCACTCACGTGTCTTGCGCGTCTTTATTTTATTTTATCTTACAAAATCACAGGCATATCATTCCCATAAATGCTATGAATAATTTAATTATATCATATTTTATTGATATAATTAAATTATTCGTTTCAATTTTAGCGCCGAATGGGAAAGGTTAAATATTGAAATATTGTGGCCCAGTTCTGGTGAAATGTCTCAGTGACTTAGTTAATATTTCATACTCTAACGAGCCTTCAGAAGCAGTTGACTTGATCCCCACCCGAACTAATATTATAACACCGCTCGCCTTCGGCTTAAAGAATTAAACTAGTCACGTAAATGCGAGGCCATTGTTTTCAATTCCATCTGAAATAGTTGAACGAGGAATAATACCTGGTTAGAAAATATTGTAGAAAGAGCTATGTTGGATAGATTAACTCCTTATACCATAAGCCGCATGGGTCAATGTTTGTAGTTGCTAATTCAGGCTGAATCCACAAAGGATTGTACGAACAGCACATCCAATCAAAGAGGGAACATAAATTTATTTTATTTTATTTAAATTAAAGAGACAAATGCAGGGACGTTGATATAATACATGCATTTAATCTTCTTATTTTTCTTCATCAGCCTTCATTTTTCCACTGCTGGATATAGGCCTCTTCCATACCCTTTCATCCTTCCTTGTTGTTTGCTAATTGTAGCCATTTCTTTCCCTCCACAGCGGCTATATCATCGGCCCGTCTCTTTTGAGGTCTTCCGATGCCTCTTTTATTCTCCCAAGGTCTTCATTTCAGAACTCTCGTAGCTTCCTGCCTTGCAACATGTCCTGCCCATTGCCATTTTAGCTTCGCTACACGATCCATGATATCCACTTCTCTAGCTCTGCACCTAATTTCATCATTTTTAATTCTATCTTTTAGGCTTACTCCAAGCATGGATCTCTCCATGGATCGTTGCGTGCATTTGAGCTTTTCTACACTTTTCTTTGTAAGGGCCATAGTCTCCACTCCATACGTCATCATTGACAGTATGCATGATTCAAATGCTTTTCTTTTTAGGCTATTTGGGATCTCATTGTTCTCGAAGATATGTCTGAGTTTGCCAAAAGCTGCCCAGCTCATTTCTATTCGTCTTGGCTGACGTATTTAATACAAGCAAAAAAACAGTTATGTCAATGTTTAATCCCTGAACGGATCTATTCATAGTCGCTCAGTGAAAGAGATAATTCTTGATCACAGTGATCCTCGGATCTGAAGAGAAATATTGTACTTCTCTTTGTCACACTTCCACACAAAGTTTGATCATTCAACGGATCTGAAGGAGGTAATTCCCTTTGTCATAGAAAATCACAAAATGAGTTACAAAAAAGATAAGAAAATATCAGACATATTTTTCGTCTCAAGACTTTATTGTTCAGACATATTAAATAATATTCCAAGGACGCTAGACGGCGTCCTCCTACAACTCATAACTCATTCGAGCGCTCTCCGCTAGATGGTGCTCTAACAATCAACTCTTCAATAAAGAGTGTCTGCAGTATGCACTTACATTAAAAATGTGTGGACACAAGGAAAATAGTAATAATTTAAACACTCAAAAGAGAACAAAAAGTATGCCGAAAGTTGAAAATAATATCAAACGTCAGGTACACACAAAATCAAGTTGCGGTCAAATTTTAGAAGCTAGAAGTTTTGGAATATACCAGAAGCAGTTGATGGAAATTGTGTATATTCGTGCAAACTTTTTTTCTTAAAGTTTTTTAACTTCTCAATATATCCACTTCATCCACGTCCCAACGACACAACTGGTCAAATAAACTGCAATCTATTGATTGGGTTTGGTTTGGCCAGTGTTAAATATGGAGAAATGGAGGCGATGATTGTGGTGAATGGAGCTTCAGTAAGATGAAGGCCTACCAATCCTATCCCTATATTCCTATCTTTATCTCTAATTCATTCCCACTCCATCCTCCGCCTTTTTTCAATACGCCTAGCGACATCTCTGGTCCTGTATGGACTCGATCGCATTTTTAATTCCTACCGCATTATCACCTGTTACCTGTTAAATTGCCTGACTTGAGTGAAGAAACCGCGTTGTACCGCATCTCTTAAAAGTTCGTTTTTTGGACCATTGTTCAGGAAATATTATCTTATAACCCGCATAAGCACTTGTATTGGAATATACGGCAGCCGTGGATTGTGTCATCTCGAGTTGCAGTTGGACCAAGAATCTTTATTTGGAAGATTAAAATTAAAAGGAAGAAAGAGGCATTTCCATTTCTTATCCAACATCCAGAATTGAAAAGGTAGGATTTCTCCTTATTTGTTGTTCATATTTACTGCAATGTTCGTGTCTATTTCTTTGTTCATCCACCGGCCAAATCTCCAGCATCTCGTTACATTATAATTCGCGCGAATGAACGATTGTCTCTCCTAACAAATTTCGATAAAACCGCATCTATTTGATTAATTAAAACCCGCTACACCATAAGATGCCAGTGTCTGGAATAATTTGATAAAACCGCATCTATTTGATTAATTAAAACCCGCTACACCATAAGATGGTCACTTCGACCGGATTTTGAACCAGTAATTTGATTTTCAAGTTGAGATTTGTTTGAGTATAATCGTTCATTTAAATATACTTTAACATTATTAAAGTGAATCTGTGTTTGAATACAAAGTGCTAATAAAATATAGTGTTTTTTAATATAGCTCAATTTTATATACAAATTGATAATTTAACGCATCTTAATAGTTTATTATATGTATTCATTTAATGCTCATTGCTCATAAAGAGTAGGTAGTATATTTCTTATTTAATTTGAATTTATTTCAACGCCATCTATTTGATTATTATTATAACTATTTATATAATTGAATAATCGACGTTTATTGATAGCGCCGTGCAAAAATTAATCATAGGTGTCGCATTAACTGACAACTGATTATAAACAACAAATATTTATTATATTGTTATTTAAGTAACAAATAACAATCATACATTAATAAATATCTATCAACATCGATTTAATATTAGATTATAATCATGGAAAAAAATAAGGAAAAACAGCTTAGACTGCTTGAAGCAGAAAAGGCTACATACTTTTCTCGAACTCAAAGCATTTATGATAGCATACCTAAATTAAAAGGTAAAACGTCAATTAACATATTTATTTCTAATGCGTTACTTTTAGAGGAAATAAGGCTAAAATTCATTGAAATTGTAATGAAGATAAATGATATTGAAATGGAATTAAATCCGTCATATGTTCCGAATTTTGACAGTTTGAATGTATATGACGAATTGTATGCCGCAATTCAAAATACTAAAAACATTTATAAGGATAAAACGCCTAATATATCTGAAACGCAAGTAGCCGCAAATAATAATTGTAAAACATATATAAAATTACCTCCTATAGAAATTCCTTCTTTCGACGGAAAAATACAGAATTGGCCAATATTTTATGAATCCTTTAAAACAAATATACATCTTAATGAGGCTTTGAATGATTCTCAACGTATGCAGTATCTAATTGGAAAGCTGTCAAACACCGCGTTAAACGTTTTATCTGGGATAATTCCCACCGGCGCAAACTATTCCAGTGTCTGGAATAATTTGATAAAACGTTACCAAGATAAAAGAAATTTAGGCTGTCAATATGTAAACAATATATTTGAAACTAAGCCAGTATTAAACAATGCAAGTAATTTAAATGAATTTTGTGAGAAATTCTCCGCGTCTGTTTCAGCGTTAAAACAGTTGGAAATTGAAGACGTATTGGACTTTCTATTTTTTAACTGTGCAATTCGTAGGTTGGATATAGACACTGTGAATGAATTTGAACTTTCCGTGAAAGATAAAGAAATTCCCTCAATGACTGAGTTGTTGGAATTTTTAAAGGCAAAGGTCAAAATTTTAGAACGTTTATCTAGTAATAATAATTCGTATAATTCAAATAAATTGCATACTCTCAAAAATAAACCAAACAATAATATTTCAAAAGCATTCATTACCAATTACGCCGCATCTAATAATAATTGTTCGCAATGTAAAACCTCGCATTCTCATTTCTATCAGTGTAAGCAATTTAAAGAACTTACGCCAAAAAACCGCTTTGATTTAGTGAAATCAATTAATGGCTGTGCGAATTGCCTAAGCTATAGCCATGGAAGTAAGGCATGTCACTCGACGAATTCTTGCAAAAAGTGTGATAAACGGCATCATACTATGTTACACTTTGATGAC
>JADDOH010009799.1:0-32682 GCA_016648135.1 Agrypnia vestita
CTCAACTTCGCAAACCTCGCCACCCCTCGGGGTCGTTTGCATTGCCGAAGACTGCAGAGATTCAGCCGCCAGCTGCAGAGGCACGAGCCATCCAGACAAGTGGAGCTTCCTGCCGCGGTTCGGTAAGACCTAGAGTGGTGGTTGGAGGCCGTAGGGGAGTCCTGCCCAATACACGAAGCCCCCCTCTCCCACTTCCTGACTACAGACGCAGCGGACGCAGGTTGGGGCGGCCAGGTGGACGACAAGACGATATCAGGCCAGTGGACCCCAGAGCAGATGCGGTGGCATTCCAACCAGAAAGAAGCCTTCGCTGTTTACGCAGTGATCAGGGATCACGCTTACCTGCTAAGAGGAACGAAGACCCTACTGCAGACAGTCAACAAGACAGTAGTGGCTTACATCAACAAGGAGGGGGGGACAAGATCATTGGGCCTTCTGAAGATAACTCGAGACCTCCTAGAGTTTATCGACCAGCAGGAAATATCTCTGACAGCGCAGTACATTCCAGGGAGATACAACGGGATTGCGGACCGACTCTCTCGGGGGACACCACTCCCGGAATGGCTCCTCCTGGAACCAGCGACAGAGGAAATATTCCGAATATGGGGACGTCCTCAGATCGACCTCTTCGCATCGGCCACCGCCCATGTGGTGCCAAACTACGTGTCGCTAGACTCAACCGATTGCTCGGCCTCCTATCTCAACGCATTCAGTCAGCATTGGGATTACGAGCTGGCCCGGGTATTTCCGCCGCCGAATCTCGTCCCAAGAGTACTGGCGCACTTGAACCTGGCAACAGGCACCCTTCTCCTAGTTGTGCCAAGATGGGAGAAGACATTCTGGAGGGCCGATCTCAAACAACGAGCAAAGGGAGGGCCAATAAGCATAAGAGATCTGAAGAGCGTCCTGAGCGATACGTCGACAGGGTTTCCCCCACCGAGGGTGTCGGACCTCCAACTGGAAGTTTGGAGAATAGCAGTGGGTGGGAACAGGCTATAGCGGATTGGAGCCAGGAGGAACAGCAGCTGTTCAGATCTGGCTGGAGAGGCTCAACGCTGAACACCTACAAGCCGGCCTGGGATAGGTGGCAGCGATGGTGTACCACTCATTCTGTCCAACCTCATAACCCTCCCCCTGCAACAGTGGCAAGATATCTGGCCAACCTGTTCATCCACGAAGGGCTAGCCCCTCGAACAATATTGGTCCACAAATCGGCAATCGTATCCTTCTGTGGCCCAGCTCTTGATGCAGATAAGATTAGCTCGAACTTCCTCTTCAGGCACGTCCTTAAAGCCATCTCGGTTTCTGGTGGATGCACTGAGAGACCCCCGATCTGGAACCCCCGAGTAGTGGTGGAGTGGCTACGTGAAAACCCGCCAAGGAACAGCCGGTATGACGTGTCAAGGAGGACGGCCATACTACTCATCATGGCATCTGGGCGAAGAGTCCAAGATCTGACACTTCTCAGAGTCCCCCCGGACCGATTGATCGACACAGGAGACTCCACCACGCTATGGCCAGCCTTTGGAGCGAAGACTGACACGGCAAGACACAAACAATCGGGATGGAGGTTGAGCGCATCGGATGAAAGGAACATCAACCCCTTGTTTTGGATCCGAAAGCTGGTCTCACTCTCACAGCCGAGACGAAAGCCGGACATGAAAGAACTATTTGTGACGACGGCAGGTGAAGTAAAGCCAGCTTCACGGACAATGATAGGTGGTTGGATCAAGTCAATCCTAAGAGAGGCTGGAGTGGAAGCAACGCCAGGAAGTGTTCGTTCTGCTGTGGCTTTGTTGAATTGGCTGGAAAACTACCCGATAGAGGAGATCTTGTCAAGGGGAAACTGGCAGAGTGAAATCACCTTCCAAAAATTCTACCAAAGAGAGATAGTAGATAAGCCCAAGCAACAATGCCCCCAGAGCTCATTAGCGCCTCTCTTTACGCCAATATAGGCAGTCACATATAACGTCGAACCACTAGGTCACCAGGTGATAACAAACAGATCTCTCATAATGGATTCCAGGCGTCGAGACGGAACACAAAATAAAAGAATTTTACCTTCCATTAAAATTCCTATTTTGTTTCCCTCGACGCCTGGAATCCAGGTAATCCCTACCTGGTGCATTATGAGTCATATGAAAGAAAAAACCGTTGCGCGACGCAACCGGAAACAGGGATACCAGCGGGAGTAAATTGTCGCAAACAGGGAATCAGAGGGGGGTAGGAACGCGTGAATAAGTGCCGAAACAGCAGGCTGTTCTCTCATAATGGATTCCAGGCGTCGAGGGAAACAAAATAGGAATTTTAATGGAAGGTAAAATTCTTTTATTATAGCAATGGCCAATAAAAACCAAGACTAGAGGTACATATACAATTCTGTTTTATTTTGATATCAGGATACTCAACTATACCAAGGATACTTATGCTCAGAAGGATCTGTTATAAGTACCGCTATCTTAGATTTAGCCAAAATGACTAAATTACATATATTATATATTTGTACTGAAAGTCTTAGGTAACATTTTTAAGGCAATTGGGACATTGCATTAAAATCTCAGGTATTCATGAGGTAGATCAATGAGTTAAATAAGCGGATTCAAAAGCATGAAAAACAATGACAGGAAGATAAACTTTAATTATATTCTCAACCTTTGTTTTATGCATCTAGCATGGCTAAAGATTTCTTTAAATACTTAACCTAGTCTTTTTATGTTAAAAGAAAAATAATTTTTAATGCACAGAAATAGTTTGTGATTTAGCAATAAATTAACTATACATCATGGCGAAAATGTTACATTTACCTCTGTACAGCACTTCAGGAAAAGACCGTCACCTAGCTTCATGATGTTGGCTTTGTGAACGGCAGTGACCTTCTTACGGTTATTCTTGGTGGCGTAATCAAAGGCAAACTTGGCAATCCTCTGGGACTTGGATTTTGTTACTATTTTCAGACATTCCACCACACCTACAAAAAAAAATTGTTTTGGTTTATTCTGTGGATATATCAACATGTGGTCATTCTCCATCAGCATCATTGTCATAATTTTCAGAAAGTAGTGAAAATTACATGATCTTAAATCATTTTGCTAAACAATTAAACACACGTCTTCATTATGTTTTAAGTTATTCTCTTAGAGTTAAGGCCTAATCTATCTTCAAAACCACTTATTCGCACTATCCTTGAATTATCGTATTTCATGAAAAATGTAATTAACAAGACAATATTTAAAAAATGTTTAAAAAATCTAAAAACAAAACAGAGCGTTGGAATAATGACAGACGGTTGACTATTGAATTACTTTAAACAGATACATATTTCGTAGTTTACCTGGAGGTGGTGAAATAGCTTGATTATTATTTTTCTTTTTTTTTATTTATTCATAGGAAACTAACAATACATATAAAAATCAGATTACACATGATTATTGAACAGTGTAGAGACCATCTTACAAGTTTTCACAGAATTAACATGTTATGTATGTATGGTATGTAACATAACATGTTGAATATTGTGGAAATGTCAAAATATTTATTCCTAAAATTAATTAACTGTCAGCTTTGATCTAAATTCCACAAAATTTCTCTTCCTTGTCAATGCTCACTATGTCCTACTCTAATTTTTAGGCAGCAACACATTTAAAATGCCTTTTGGGACATATTACTAATGTAAATACCAACTTACACACAGTAGACTCTCAATAATGTCTAAGAAGACAGTAAGAAAAAAATGACCCGGATAAAGAAAAAACAGATCACCCCTCAAAAAAAAAAAGAAAATACTTACAAACACACAGTGGCAAATTTGAAAAAATACAATGAATATAAAATCCCCAGCTAACTGAATCAACTTTTTTGTTTTGTAGAATATCATGCACCGTTTGTTAACTAGCACTACACTCACTCTTTAACGACTTCACCGACGACCCATTTTCTTTAATATTTCATGTTTTTATTCCAAAGTAAAACAACCATTTTATGTTTAGACACGGCCACAATTAGTTGAAAGACATATTTTAAAACTTTAAAAGAGGAACTTCATTTGTTGTGCGGTAACGCTGATGCAAAATTTACGCATGACTCTAAATCATTAAAATGGTTTAAAAAAATACTCACAATTAAAAAGTTATACGGCATGAAAATGCTAATCCCTAGGTGCTTATTTACATTAACAATTGGACTTGCAGCGTGGTCTCCCATTTCAAAATAAATTTGCTACTGACAGGAATTCCCAAAATTTCATGATTCAGTATGTTCACAATTTCGCAATTCGGTGTATTCACAGCTTCAAGAGTTTTATATTTTATTTACGTAATATTATTTATTGGATATAAAAAATATTTTTACATTTTATAAAGAATTTCGAAATATATAAAAAAAAAAATTATTGCCCCGGTTTATGCGACACCGGTAGTCGGTAGTCTACTGTTTTCACATTCAGAGAGAAAAATGTTGCCTACCTGGTACACATTCATGCTCCAACGCAGAATACTCTCCCTCCGTCTGCTCTCGTATGATGACGCAGTCTACATTGGAATGACGGCTCCTGACTCCTGGCAGAGACTTGACATGGACCACATTGGCGTACAGGTCCAACTCATTTCGGAGTTTCATGTTCAGGGTCTGCAGTTCTCCAGTGTGGGAAAAGTCAGGCGTAGCAAGGATACCCTGAATGTGCACAATTATTCTGTGAGTGCGATATTTAGACACACCAGTTGTATTTACAAATTAATGTGCGCTCTGCACACTGTGCAGTGCTCTCCCTACAATACCTTTAGTAGGCCAACGAGCTAAAGGCGAGCGGGGACTAAAGTGCGGTGAGAGGAGTTCTCATCCCTCCGCGCATCTCTCTACCTGCTAACCTCCCCTATTTAGTGCTGTACATGCCTACATTGATGCCACAAATTCTAGCAGGCGTAATGATTCATACCGCTATCTATAAGTCACTCCTTACGCACATTCCTTACGTACCCACAATTCTTACGCTCACCTTCAGTTCATTTTAGAAAACATTTTATTTTGTTGTGTCCGGTAAATTCTAATACATCGAAACTATTTTATTGAATACATAAATATGTTAGGGAGGAATACCTAAAATATAAACTCTGCATTTAGTACATTTATGGAGATATTCACATAATTAGAGGCAATGTCAACTCAATTTACAACACCGGAGAGGAAAAGATACGAACTCTTGATTTTTTTAAATTCATAATATAAAATCACTAATTAAAAAATTTAATCCTCAAGGAGTACCATTTTAATTATACACAGGGTTATTTGTAAAACATTAATAACCTCGCAGGACTATATTCCTATCTTCATTATGAGAAGTTCAAGTTCAAAAATGTTCAAGCTATTATGATCTAATATCAATAGTTAAGGAGACATGCGACATCAAAGTTTGCATTTTTTTTTTCAATATTCCTGACTTTTTTTTTGTAAAACTTTGAACTATCATTACAGTAACTCATATCGATTACGAAAAATTCATTGGTTTCAATACAAGTTAAATGAAATGATAAAAATCCCTGAAAAAATTCCAATTGGAATGTTTTCCAATTGGAATTCGAAGGTTTTTATTTTTTTATTTGACTTGAATTGAATGAATTTTTCATATTCGATATAAGTTACCGTAATGATAGTCCAACGTTTTACAAAAAATAAGTCAGGAATATTGAGAAAAAAAATGCAAATTTTGATGTCACATATCTCCTTAACTATTGATATTAGATCATAATAGCTTGAACACTTTCGACTCGTAATCAAGACAGGAATATAGTCCTGTGAGGTTATTAATGTTTTACAAATAACCCTGTATATCATGATTTTTTAACACAGTAGAACCTCGAATTTGCATTCCTGCAAATAATGATTCCTATGCACCAGGTTTTTTTTAGATATTTTCTTCCTCGCATTTATGGATGATCACAATTCATTGCACCTACCTTTGTTAATAATAATTATAATATAAAATAATCCATTAGCGTACTAAAAAAACTGATTTAAACTGAAAATAATACCATACAAAACTGCAGGAAGACTAGGGTACAATAGTATACAGGGTACCTTGACATAGTTTTCTTCAATCAAAAGCACAACAATCCACCAAAATATATAGACATAACTAACTGAAATTTCTTGGTACCCGCTGCGGTTCCGCTATGTTCGGTTTGTTTAAAAAATTAGTAAGAGCTTGTAAATTTTGTAACAATTACGAAAAGGCCAGACTAAATGCTCTTAAAAAATATGATGTCTTGGTAAATAAGTTGCACCTTGTTACAAAATTATGTTTTTACTTGATGTTTATAATGTTGTTGATTTATGTTATTTTCAAAGAATTTATAACAACCTTGAGGCAGATTCTATTCTTTGTTATAGATTTGGCGACATTCTCCAATGGTGCACTCAGCGTCGGGTTCACCTCGGAGAAGAAATACGGCTCAAAGTCCACCGGAACGTTGGCCGCCTGCAATCATTGACAGGAAAATATTACAATTATGCAATATGACAATTCTCATATTCCTTTATAAAAGCAAATTTAATTATTCAGTCATACAAAAACTCTTCCAGGACATATCAATGATTTCTAAATTGGTTGCCAAATATTGCAGTTACGAAACAAAGAAAAAATTACCTAAAATGTATACATGCATATTTGGTACATGATAAATTTATATGAAATATTATGTCTACAAAGTGAAAGATTTGGCAACTATTTATTTTTTACAAGCGGGTAGGTAACTATAGTTGAGCAGGTACAATACCAAAGGTTTCTAGTAAACTAAGACACCTACAAAAATGCACTTTCAGGAAATCTGTTTGAAGTTTGGCTTTACATACAAAATGAGCGTATTTGTAATCAATTTTTTACCTCGAGAAATTTTGAAGTTATTTTATTTTGTACAACAAAGAAGAGTATTTTCTATGTATTGGTACAAAAAAGTAAAAATGCACATTTACAAAAAATCATGTTTACTAAAGACTGGGTTTGGAACAAAATTTTTAAAAATACTGTCTATTGTAAAAAATGTGCCTTGTTTACTAGTTTTAAATATTTTAACAGCATTATAAATGTATTTTCTTTAAAAAAAAAGGCCAAAATTAAGATTGATTGACAACATCCTTAAAGACATTACTGCCTTGGAGCTTCTGAACTGGAGAGAGCTGGCACTAAACTGAGATAAGTGGAGGAAGACTCTTGAGGTCAAGACCCACCAGGAGTTGTAGAGCCAAGAGTGATAAATGTGTCTTAGACATATGCGAGAGGGGACATTCTTTTTTGACTCATTCCCTTCTCCTACAAAACGGGTTTAGTTTATGTCTGTTTCACTCTGCGATTTACTACAATATAATGTGGAAGTACAAGTTTTTCAATTGAGGGAAAGAAATTTATATATACCTATGTACTGTCTGTCAAAAAATTGTAATCCTTGACATCATTAAAACTTTCCTACGTAATTATATAATTCTTGGTAAGAATTATATAATTCTTGGTAAGGAAAGTGTTGAGCGAAAATTACTATAGGTTGATTCAAATATGTATTATAAATGAAATAACCTTGAAGACTTCCTGGACGGAGTAAACCAATTCTGGTCCAACACCATCTCCTGGTATAAGGGTGCATGTTGTTCTGCCCTCAGCTTTATCTTTTTGCTGAAAATGTTAATGATAATGTTTTAGCAAACAGAATAGAATGTTTACAGTTTTATCCTTCTCTCAGAGAGAAATTAAAAAATGACAATAACAAAAAGAAAATAAAAAAATTTAAAAAATTACAAAATAAATTTGAAAATAAAAAAATTATATTCAAACATTTATTCAATTACAGTAATACCAATTGTAAAGCATACAATATGGCAAAATTGGTGGACACCAATTTTGTGTGGCAGATTGCAGTAAAACATTTTCAATCATACAAATAGTCCTTCGTTAACCCATGACATGTATACTCACAATTAGTCTATAGTATCCCTCAACTGAAAATGCAAAAAACCAATGGTTCCACATTTTTTTATTTATAATAAAAACAAAATAGATATATGTAAGATTGTTTCACTTTGGCTAAACATAAATAACTTTCGTGCTAACGCTCTCGTAGCACAAAATGTATCTTTAATAACCATATTTACTTCATTTACAAACCAATTCCATGTCTCTGTAGTCTTATCTCTTGTCATTATTTAATAGTCATCGCAAATAAATATTATTAAATTATTATATTTTATTTTCATATTTCATTCATTTATAGATTTTTTTAATATATTTTATAATTCATAAACTTGACAGCATAAAAAAATAAATAATCTTCACACATTATGAATATTATTTCAATTCTGAATATAAAGAAATATAATTGATTCATTATTATTTGTATATATGTATATGAATAAGCATACACATTTTCACCATCCTTAGAATGAAGAGGCACATATGATTTTCTTTCATTTTAAAGATTTCTTGTATTATTTTTTACTCGCGTCTATTATTTAAATGGAATTTACTTGTTTTCAAGTCTGCGAATCTTTAATAAGTCAGTTCTGTTGACAAAGCGGCAAGTATTTCACATTTTTCTTATTCAATATAAATCAGTACTATGCAATAGTATTTTAACTCGCGTCTATTATTTAAATGGAATTTAGTTGTTTTCAAGTCTGCAAATCTTTAATAAGCCAGTTCTCTTGACAAAGCGACAAGTATTCCACATTTTTCTTATTCACTATATATCAGTACTATGCAATAGTATTTTTCATACATTTGATGTAAATATGCCTATCTTAAAAAAAAATCTTAGATGCGTTCCATCATTAAAAGGATGATGATAGCAAATAAACTTTTTTTTAAAACTCTAAAAAAATATTTAAAATAAAATAGCATCCCTTTGTGTTATTTCAGAAGTAAGAAAATTAGTAACTTGGAAAGGATTCATAGGGTATTTTGTGCAGTTTGTTTTATTGACTGAATAACAAAAGCAATAAATGCAATGGAATAATATGACTATGAGGTAAATTATGTTCAACAATCAATGCGTTACGTCAGGGCTGTCCAACTGACGGATCATCCGAGGGCTATATTAAAAAAGGTTAACATACAAGCCGTAATTTTAAAATTCTTCTCTTTTTTCAATTCTTTCCGCGAAAAATGGATCTGATTGCATATTTTATAATTCCGTTTGGAAGTCATATCTTACAAAATCAATGTTGACGGTCAAGGGTTAGATTTAAATATCATCTTTAATTTACTTGAGTCTTAAACTCTTTCATGACTAATTCAACAATTTTTTTAGAAATATCGGCTACAACTAAGAAAGAATGAAAACATCAATGGGCAAATTTGATTTAAAGAATTTCAAGTCCTATTAAATGGCCATATAAGTTATCCTGCTAGCACGGCTGTCTGAGCTACAGAGGAAGGTGGAGGAAAATTGTCAAGGACAACGGCAGATCGCAATCCGGGGATCACAACATAGCCAAACAATACCGAGGCAATAAAGTAGATAAGTTGTCAATATTCTTCAATACCTTGAATTTTTAAATTAAATCTGTTCACTCGTATGTGAAGCGCATAAAAATTTTCACACACAACTCGCATATTTGTCTTTGCCTACACTGCCAATTATTATATCTTATCTTATGTGTAGGCTTTAGACTGTATTTTGGACAGCCCTGCATGACATTATTAAAATATTAAACTAACAATTCTAAATATTTTGGAAGGTAGTTAGTTAATCACATGACATGAATATTAACCGTAAAGCACAATAGAATGTATCATTAAAATATATAAAATCGAGCTGCTATCTAAAAATATCAAAATCACAAAAACTGCTTTATCTTGTATAGTAATTTTAAAAAGGGATTCTTGCAAAAAACACAAAACAAAGAAAAATACATGTTGATAATAATTTCCAATCACCCAAATCCATCTCTAAAACTTGCATAAGCATTTGTTTGACAAAATTTTGAGAGTTAAATTACAATTTGCGAGCCGTCATTCAAAATGACTGCAAAATTACCAAATTATCCAATCTTTCGAAGTACATATATTAATAGAATAGTGATAATCATGTATTATTTGTCATATTATTGACAAACAATACACGGAATTTTTCCTTGCTGAAAGCATAAACATTTTGTGAAGCACACATTGGAAGAGATACCAAAGCAACAAAAAAAAAACATGCTTACCAAAAAAATTACGAAACTTACAAATTTCGTGTCATCGTGGACAGTCAAAAGTATAAAAATCTCAACAACGGTCTTCAATACTAAATACAATCATGGCAAATTCCATTATTACAAAATTTGCATTCTAAAGTTTAAGTAAAAAATTATTTTTAAAAATTATCCAAGACTAAGGTATTAAAAAATATATTGATTCTCAAGAATTTTTTCAATGTCTGTTAGGTGGACACAACTTGTAAGTGCATAACTTAACATAACTATGTGGATTGGACGCTGTATTACTATACTACGTGCAGCATTTGTCGTTCTTCATTTATCATTCATATGTACCTATTTTATTTTATTTAGCAAACAGGTAACAAGTTAAAGTTTAATAACTTTTTTTTTCAGAAATTAGATATTTAAATATTTATAGTGGCACTAAAATATTCAGGCAAATGGATAACTCATCATCTCAGGTTTGGGCACAGTATCTAAGAGCTGAGATATAATACGGTAAATTAAATATATGCTGGTTACTAATTAATTAATTAAGAAATGCAGCGAAAACCTTTTCGAAAGCTGATATATTCGGTGACTACAATGAATTATAAAATGCTAAGTTACTTTTATAATTTAATGTTTGCGTTTACTATACGTAAAGAACACTCTATATTAGTAAGAAAAGAATTTTGAAGGATATTTTAGATTTTTTTATCTTACTAATGAAGACTTAAATTTTTTTAAAAACATAGTTGACATAATATCGGCACGTTATGTTTACAAGGTATGTGAGCTATGAAAACATGTCCAGAGAACGTAATGGGGGCCTATCTGTCTAGAAGACATTCCCAGCAAACCTTGCAACCCCAGAGTGTCTAAGCTAAGTGAACTTGTGTAAAGTTCAAGGCATCTCGCACCATGTGCGAAACAGCTCTGATACACCTTCATACAGCTGTCCTTACACCTTTGTAAAACCTGCATATCACAGTCAGAATATCCGGGTTTAGAGTTCTGATTACGCAATTGGATCATTATCCGTTCTACATTGAGTTTAGGACAGATATATCTTTTCTTAGTACCAGTTTTTATCACAATAATTTTACATTGCTATTTTGTGTACCATTGTTGCCTATTGCTATTTTCTGTTGTTGAAAAAATTTACTGTTGCCAAGACTTTACATCATCCGAATAAACTTTAAATCATTAATACACGTAAAATCCGGGTTCCACTGCATGTCACAGTGATGCACCTACATATGAGTGTGTCCACATTTTAGACCAAACCAAAAAAATGTCTTGAGACAGAGAATTTAAGGTGAATACCCAAAAAATACATAGCAGTACTATTTATTTTGAAATGGAAACAAGTAAGCAATATATAAAATATATTGCTATGGTAGATTAAACTGGAAGAACTTCTTGAAATAAAATTATTACACAGCATAATTGAATGTCGTTGGAAAATACACTGAATATTCATTAAGTGGTGTCGTTTTCTTTGGTGAATTTTCACTTACCTTTTAGCCAATTTAAAAAAGGGAATGTAAAATTAAGCGCATTTACAGTTTTAGAATATTTATATAAAAAAAACAAAATAATGTGTTTATTTTTTTAAATTGATCAAAATGCAATATATCTACGTAAAATCATAAATAAATTTTGTAAAAAAAAAAATGGATTAATTTATCAAAATGTTATATGCATAAAATAATAAATAAATTTTGTAAAAAAAAATGGTTTAATTTATCAAAATGTTACATACATAAAATAATTAATAAATTTTGTAAAAAAAATCCAAATCTGTTACTTAAACATCAACTCAGATGTATTTCGGATTAGCAAAATAAAAATAACAAAAAAACAATTTTTCATCGGCCCATCAGTTGAGAATAATATTCACACTTGGGGCCAAACAAATAAGAAATTTTAGTATCAATTTAATTTACATAAAGCTGTATTATGGAATACTGATTACCCATAAGTACAAAAATATTTATCATTTCAATTATCTATTAGTTCTCACTAATCAGAAAACGTGAGTTTATGATTTTTAAGAAATAAAAAGTGAAACAGGATTATTTTTGTACCTTTGTTCAGACCTTTGAATATACTGTTGGCAATTTGGAAAAAAAATTCAGAATAGGAACATCTGCTATTCTTCACATTTAACACTCCCATCTGGAATGGAGTCACAACTTAACCCCAAACATATGATTTTTAAAACTATTTGATAATTATTAATATTGGGCTGGTATTCTTTGCATCTTCATAAATATCCCAAAGAAAATAAAATTATATAATATGTGTGTAAGACAATCAAAAGTAGAAAAAAATTATGTTTTTCCATAGACAATTGTCAATATTCTATACGATGTGTTCACTTCATCCTGCTTGCACGCCTTCTGTCAGTCAGATGCTTACGAGTCATGAAGGGTCAAAATATTACGGTTTTTTATGAAATGGCAAAAAAATTGGAGTAGCTCGTTGGTCTCGTGGTTAGGACACTCGCCTCATGATCCAAAGGTCGCGGGTTCGAACCTCACTCCAGACTAGCAAGTTAGTCCTAATTTCATAGCACAAGCGTTTAGCTTAGTTTGAAAATAGTAAAAATATTTATGTGACACGTATTCCGTGTTCACATCTCTATTTAAAAAAAAAGATTAGTAGAATCTTATTTGTATTGCACAAGAAATGTAATTAAAAATATTATAAAACATTTTCCCATTATAGTTCATTTTTCGATAATTCAGCAGTCAAGAGGTAAAAATGCAAATTTGACTGGGGTTATTTGTAAACTCTATTTGTATGATGTAAAATTCACTTACAATTTAAATTTGCAAATTATTTATTTGAACTTTACTCTAACAACCTTAATAGACGAGAATAATATAAAAAATAAACAAGACATAGGTATACCGAAGTATACATAGGTTTATTTATTTATTTTATTCTCGTTTATTTAGTGTTGGGATAACAATCTTAAGATTGGTATTTTTGGAATACAGCCGAATATCTGAAACAAACCGTTTAATATTTTTTTATTCATTGATAATTGTAGTATTTTAAATTCTGTAGTATTTTTAGAAGCCGAGTTTCATATCGCGTAAGTGACCAAAGCATTAAAGTAAGCTGACTCGATACAATTATATTTTCAATAGAGGGAAAGATTTTGAAGATACAGGAAAATGAAAACATTTTCATGTTTGGGTACTGATCTTTTAAGGGTAGCAACACCTATCTACATAGAGTCCTACTTCATCTATCTTCATAGAGTACCTATCTACATGATAGATAGGTACTCTATGAAGATGCATAAATGAACATCTTGAAGTTGTGCAAAAAAATATTGCCAAATAAAAAAATAAATATTTATCCTCCTTACTATAATCCTTACCCATAAAAACATTTAACATGTTACCTACCTACAAGTCAACACCCCGTAGTAGATGACTATTTGAACTACGCCATCTTTTTTGTCAAACTAACAACAGTATAATATCAAAAATCAAGGGAATCATTATGCCTTTAAACATTGCGCAATTTTTGTAGAGGTCGTCTCATTCGGTAATTATTTTAAATTTTGTTTAAAACACCAAAAACTAACTCTGCCACTAGTTTGTTGATAGCTTAAAATATGATACATATATTTACATGTGTATTAAATAAAATTACAGATTTTACTGAGAAATATGTGTAAATTCTATTATAAAAATGAATTCGAACATTATTAAAAGAAACACTGCGATCATTATTCAAACTCCCAAAGATAACACACAAGTAAAATTTAAAATATAAAGAATTTTGAAAAACTTCTATTGAAGTAGCTACCTTTCATGAAAATTTACATGAAATGTCATTTTTTAAACTATCAACATTGATGAATAATTTTGAAGGCTTAGAAAAAATGTGATGCAGAAAAATATTAGATAACACACATGCAGGCAAGCTCACCGGGAAGGTAATAAGTTGATCCTTCGATATACCTACATCTTCTTTTTTGCAATTAAATACCGTACAATGTATCCCCCTCTTACCAAATGTTTGAGAACCCTGGAAATAAAATATTTATTTTTAAAATTTTAATTAATGTAAAAATTGAGGAAAAGTGGATGCGAAAAAATAATGAGATTACAGAAAACAAAGGAAGTGGTAATTATAATAAATAATAATAATGACTTAAAAAATATTTATGATGCAAATAATGGTAGCATTGTTGAGCACATCAGCCATATCTATGGGAATTTACTGCGAAGGTTTATTAGTATCAACGTCTTCGTTGCAATGTTTGACTCAATTTTATTATTATTAAAGTAGAACTTCGTTAATTCAAAATTTAGGAGACCAAAAAAAACATTTCGAATTATAAGGAACGAAATTCGCTAAAAATTGTTGACCTAAAAAAAGGCCATTCATTTTGTATTTTTCCATATTTCAAGATTCAATCATTTCCAAAATGTAATGTTTATTATGCTAATACAAAGATCGCGACATTTCTATTACTAAAGTATCCGATATTGACAAATTTGTTCTCATTTGTGAAAAAATTGAAATATTTTTTTAATAAATAATTATAAAAAAAATTCGAATTATGTGAATCAAAATGCATTGATTTTTGGAGCAAGGAACTAAAAATTATTTTGAATAACGAATTACCGGGGTTTTCGAATTATTCAAATTAACTGTTTTTGTTTAGTTAATACTCAACCCTGATGAAGACTCAGCTGTGAGTTGAAACTAGTTGGTGTATACTCAATAAAGTGGTGTTATACAATAGTTATTTTATATAATGAAAAAAAAAATTACAGATTATTTTAAAATACATTTAGATAATATTTAATGTTTAGAAATATTATAAGCATTATTTAACATTTGAGTCACTTTAAGGCAAAATACATTGATATTTACATTTTCTTAGGTCAATTTTATTTTTTTGACAAATAATTTCTCGGTTAGGATATATGAATAGCTGGAAACGTATCAAACTTGAAAGCATACACGACATATAATCTATATTATGATTTCTTCAACTCACGCCAATTGCTGCCAGTATAGTCACCCACAGGGCCTATTGCTTGCCCAACGTAAATTGGCGTGCGGCGATTTTGGAACTAAAACCCGCCCTATCCGCACCCGGCGGTAACCCCTCGCCCTGTCATTCAGTTCAATTTCGTATTTGCTCGGAAGCTGTAACATCTTGATTACCAATATACACTGAATTATTATGTCCAAAACATCCAAAATAGTCCGGGATGGTGTAAGAACAATTGCCAATGAAGTATTAAAGTTTTGCGAAGCTGAAAAAGCAAATAATGGACCGATATTACCGTTTGACAGATTGACAGATAAAGCGGCCGCCATTACAGTTCCGTTTCTTCAGTGTTGCCTCACCAAATTTCCTATTAAAGGCTCTGACACCGGTCACCGGACATTCTGTACATTATGTATTGTGTAATAAATTTACACTCTGACAACTTCTGTTACGCGACAGGGACGCCCTCCCTCGCACGCCAATTTATAGTGGTACGTCTATAGCAGCAAGCAATCGGCAATAGCCGATTACTTAACTGTTAATACATATTTATGTTTGAAATGTAATCAAATTAATACGAATGCTCAAAATCTGTAAAGAACATAGCATAGAATTACTATTTGACAATAATGCGCTCCCTAAGACAATTTCTGCATGTGTTTTCCAGCACAAAGCAAAATTCTACAACTCCTACAAAATCCTGCACCATTATGTTAAAACTGAAAATCTTATGTTACAGAACAGAAATAGTATAATGCAATCACCAATATGCCTTTAGGCTAACATTTTTGGTATTTTACAATTATTGGAAGATTTTAAAATTACACAGAAATAATCAGCTATATTCCTACAGCTCCTAATTTAGTTCAGCAGTTGGCAACAAACGAAGTGACAGATAATTTTAAAAGCACCATTTCTTGCAATGAACATGCGTAAAATATATATGCTATCCATTCTTATTATTGACCGCTTCTAAACAATTAATTAAGACCTGGGGTTCATAGTCATCATATTACAATAATACAAAAATCTTCCGGAAAATTTTAAGCGATACAAGAGTTGACATATACGTTTAAGCATTTAAAATTTGACTACTTAGAAATCACTCTAAAAACCTTACCTGGAATAAGGCCCTGCACAAATTTCTACTTGCTAGTGACATTTTCCAATGATGAAAATATGAAATTGAGAAAAATCTTATCCCAGAGAACTGCAGAACCCGAAGACGTAACAGTTAAGAGTGTTACCAACAATAAATAATATTTTCCATATTCCTTACAATTGAATTTAACTCAAAATAAAGTTATTAAATCTAATATAGAATCTCATCTGAACAAGGAATATTGATAAAAAATCATTAGTTATATTTTTTTATATCATTCTAAGTCATTAATGAGTATGTATATAATATAATTTAAAATCTTTTCCAAAATGTTACCATATGAATATTGCATACTGGCCTCTAAAACAGTCATGTCAGCCATGTTTTGTGACGTCACAGTCCCAAAATGATTCGTGGGAAGATGTCGGCGTGTTGAGCGGGTTGCTGTTGGAAGAGTGAACGGTTTTTACAATATATGTGATAGCATAAGCAAATTTATAGACTTTTATCAAATATTATTTTAAACAGCCATGGCGTTACGCTTTGGGAATAAAAAAGACTTGATGATAGCGGGGAGATATCGCATAGTTCGTAAAATCGGTAGTGGTTCTTTTGGTGACATTTATTTGGGCATCAATATTTCAAATGGAGAGGTAATGCAATTTGATTTTAAAGCATCCTGCAGTGTAATAACCTTGTGTTCGTACGAAAAATGTTTTGTGATTGAATTTCACATTGGTGGCAAGTGTTGTGTTAATCTACGGGGCGAGCCGTTCTTAAAAATATCCTTGGTGTCTTGTGAAACACAGTCTCATTTGGCGGCCATATTTTATTAAACCTCACTATTTCTTTTGTGCATCGAAACCGATTACATCCCAATGTGTATCCCGCTTTTACTGAATGAAAATGTAGATAAACACCAAAGATTTCCCAGTTCTGTCCTTAATTCATCCATTTGTTCCCCCATTTATATATATTCCCGATGTGTTGCGACATTGTATTGTCACTCAGTTGAGAACAGTTATGTTTCGAACTGGATTTACGAGTAGTCCCTATAACGGATGCAATTATTTATTTTTCCTTTTTGCTCATCGATTGTGTTTCGACGACTTCTTCAATATTTCCTTTCCATTTGAAAGACTCGTATAATAACACTTGTATCTATGGAAACTGACAATTTTCAAATGTCCTTCAAAATATTGCATGTACGCTTTGCTTCATTTGGGCCCTTATCTCAAATTAAATAATAAAAAATATATCTATTTATTGTTCGAAAGATTAGATGCTGGATTAATGACTGAATTGCCCCATTAGTCATGCACTGAAATTTTATTTAATTATTTTTTGTTCACTCAATAAATTGAGCAGCATCTTGTAATGGCACATTGCTTCTGTCATTCAATAATAATTTTAATCCTGATGAAGCGAAGCATTTTTGCCAGGTGCTTGCAACATGTTGTCTCTAAACTGCCTTCTTTGTGAAGTACTTTTTTTATATAAAGCTTCCCCTAGTTTTGATGAATGATTTTGATATATGTTGCATCACTTGACAACACTTTGTGGTTTATTAGCATTACACCGAGGGCCAAAATGGCATTAAATAAGTCATCTTTGTTATGGCAATTGAAATATACGATTTTTTGCAATAATTAATTATCTGAAATAATGTTTTCACTCTTTATGTATGAAAGAAATAATTTTTGACAATATATTGCTTATAATATAATGTTGAGGACCAGTGTGTAAAAGTCGTAAAATCTTCAGTAAACCTCTAACCTCATGTTTCTGAATGATTTTTCTTTACCTTGACACTAGTTTTTAGTTGCTCATTTTATGTTCATGCTCCAGAGTATTTGATCATTGCACAAATAATAAGCTTCCATCTTGATTTTATGGAGATAATAACTTCCATAAGGACAATTATTAATTATTTTTGGATTTCCAACAGAAGTTGGGATTTCTTATTTAAATTTTTTACGAATAATTAATTTTTTAACATTATAAATTATTTCATTGCTTTTTCAAGAGCCGTTTTTATGAGTGTATTAATACAATAGCCTAATAACGTCACTTATTCATAATTCTACACTTGTTATCCTATCTTTACTTATTTTCACTCAGTTGACAGATTTTTTCCAAGAAATGTGACATGCACACCACAATGAGCTTATTCAACATTGCCTGCTACCATCAGCATAGCTGATAATATGAAATCAGTACAGTAGTGCGCCAGCTTTACTTCTTTTCGTTGAATTTTTTCACAGACTAATGTTTGACACCATCAGTGAAATCAGTCGAAGAAATATTATTTCAAAGAGTATTGCTTTAAAATCTCAAAATCAAAAATATAGATATGTCGTACCAACGGCGACATCTATACTAGTTTATGGTAAAGATAAATCTTCAAACCACTGAGGGCGGTAATAAAAATACAACTCGTATGGAACAATGTGTGAACAATTCCAAAAATTTGGTAGATACGGTAGTCTATAACGGGAATGTTACATTGTATTAAGCGATCACTTAAGCTAGCCATTCGATAGGTCAAAAATACTTGCGTACCTACTTTCCCATATAAAAAATGGCTTCGTCTCTATGAGACATGCATAACATATATCTTGAAATCAGTCGGGGTCATACACTTACGATAAGGCATGTCAAGCATCACCACTGACAATTGTGGCGTTGGATAGTGGCGGTTTTGCATCCGTACGCCACAATTGTTTGTCTATTTATTTTTTAGTCTCTTTTGAAATCTGAACTTTGGTATTTCATTGTACTATTTCCGTTTATTTGAAACCTAGGATATATGCGGATGATCACTATGTTTATGGTACATTGGCTATAACCACCCAATAAAAACATTACATATCTTGCAAGTGTTGAGTTGCATTAATATCCATCAATCGACCGATACGGACCCCGTGATCTCGTGAGCTGGCATATTGAATAATTTTAACCTTTCAATTCTTAATATGCATATCTAATTTCAATTAACTCTATCGAGAAACTAAAAAAATAGTATAATAAAGATTGTCGATTATTGTCAAAAATGCTGCTGATGAATATACTAATCAAATCGACATGGTAACCAAGTTTTTAATGCCTGTAGCCGAAGCCGTCCGAGAATATTAAGGGTTTGACAGTATTAAGGATATTGACATCACTTATTTTTACAGTGTATGCATGCATGTTTTAAAATATAACTTCCTCATATTCTTAAATTATCATTACAATATTAGTGAATATAATATAGATGTACCTATGTAAATTAAGACTTCTATACAGAAACAATTTTACAGGAGAGCTATTTGAAGTTTGACTTTACATATAAAATGAGCATATTTTTCCATGTCAGTATCGATTGTTTTTCTTTGAAAAGGGTAGAATCATTTTTTTTTTAAATATTAAATAGGAGATAATAGCATTTTCTCTTCATTGGTACAAAAATGCATTTTTGATAGATGTCAGAGTTTACATAGGAGCCTGTCAATATGTAAGTATTGTTTGAAATATGCAGGTATATATATTTGTGGCCAAAATTGTGTGTATTTTACTGGTCTACATTTTTTGCAAGTCACAAACTTAATTTCGTCATCAAATTGTTAAATTTTTTACATCCAATGAATTATTGAGCCTCCAAAAACAAGTATTCCTGTAACAATATGAGAACCATTAATTGCATGACTAGGATAGCCTCTAATCCATTACACCAATACGGTTCCATCATTTTACATTTCTTTGTACATTTTGGTCACCCCGTTGATTCTCTCTGTGCACCTAAACACATCCTATATTCTTAGTAGCCGTGGTCACTGTCATCACCCTTACTAAACAATTAAGTATATCATTTCCCCAACATTCTGAATTATCGCATTTCTATACCGAGCACATTTAATGTACGCTTTTATTTTCTTCCTTAGGAAGTGGCAATTAAAATGGAGCCTATCAGCTCGCGGCATCCACAGCTTTTGTATGAGAGCAAATTATACAGGGTTTTGCACGGAGCGATCGGCATACCTCACATACGGTAAGTCATATTTATTTCAACCAGGGTTCGGGATATATATCATACGATATTTATGGCTTGATTTTTGTTTTTGATATATATCCAAACAAATTTTCTGTGGTCGTTAATAGATGGCGCTAGATGAAATTTTAAAAAGTGCTACAAGTTATTTTTTTGATATCTACAGTCGTTACTAGGCGCTAATTGTATTTTTAAAAGTGCTACGGTTGTTTTTAGTTTAATTTGTTTCATATAATCCGTTTTTTATTTCACACAAATAAACAAACACTCATAACACTACATTAGAAAAAGCAACTTTTATAACTTATACAGGGTTATTTGGAAAACATTAATAACCTCACAGGACTATATTCCTGCCTTGATTATGAGTCGAAAATGTTCAAGCTTTTATGACCTAATATCAATAGTTTTGAAGATATGCGACTTGAAAGTTTGCATTTTTTTTTCAATATTTCTGACTTATATTTTTTAAAACGTTGGACTATCATTACAGTAACTTATATCGAATATGAAAAAATATTTTCCTTTCAAATGCAAACTTTGATGTTGCATACCTCCATAACTATTGATATTAATTAGGTCATAATAGCTTGAACATTTTCAACTCATAATCAAGGCAGGAATATGGTCTTGCGAGGTTATTAATGTTTTCCAAATAACCCTGTATATAATAATTGCGTATACATATTAGCTTTTAGTATGCAATTCATTTATTTAATAAATAATAATACATGTACAAAATAAATTTCCTAATTGTTTCGAGTTTGTATCAATCGACGTGTGCAAAGAAGGAGAAAAAAAGTTTGGATATATATATCCAATTTTTTTTAATATGTATCGGATATGCATCAAAAAATACGATTTTTTCGAACCCTGATTTCAAGTGAGTCTCGTCTCACACTCACATTTTATGATTCATTGTGACCTCATAACTACTCACAATATTATGTTAGAAAACAAAAGTTATGTGCATTTAAATGTAGTTGTTTACACTAGTAAAAGTGATTTGAGTAAATTTGAATATAGATTTTATTGAATCATGCACTAATAATTGTTATTTGATATATTTGTATTCTTGATTCTGTTTCCCAGTGAACATGAAAGACTCCCACAGGAACCTGTCACGGAATTAATTATTAAATTTATTTAGTGGAATTTCACCATTTTACTTGTAAAATTTCATTTGATAAATAATGTCATTTGAATACAGATTACATTCACTTCTATTAACTGTAGGTAAAATATTGAACTGCATTATATTCTTCTCTCTTATCCATCTTATCTAACTTATAAACTAGTTTTTATTGGAGTCACAATTTTAATTGATGTGAAAAATATATTAAAAAAAAAAATACTGCTCCCATACTCTGGTCAAAAGAATATAGATGTCTCAGCTAGTAGCAAAAATTTTACGGGTGGATTCCCGCCTTTATAATGAGTCGAAAATGTTCAAGCAACCGTGACCGTGATATTGCACATCTCCATCAATAGTTATGGGGATATGCAATATCAAAGTTTGCTTTTTTTTTTTCAATATTTCTGACTTATTTTATGCAAAAAGTTAAACTATCATTACAGTAACTTATACAAATTACGAAAAATTCATTTGCTTTAATACAAGTCGAAAAAATGATAAAAATCTTGCAAAAATTGAAAATACTATTGTTTTGCAAAGTTTTCATCATTTTGAGTTGTATTGAAGCGAATGATTCTTTCATAATCGACATACTGTGTTACTGTAATAAATGATAGTTCAATTAAAAAATAAGTCAGAATTATTGAAATAAAAATGCAAACTTTGATACTTCACATCTCCATAACTATTGATATTGGGTCATGATTGCTTGAGCATTTTCAACTCATAATCAAGGCAGGAATCCACGTGTAAAGTTTTTGCTACTAATTATGAGACACCCTGTATATTGTTTCACGGGAATGACAAAATTTTAAGCATAGATGGCGATAGCTTAGTTTTATCAAATGTGTATGATGTGTGATTGATCTTGGGTGGAATCGTGAACATTACATTGTGTAAAGTGATCGCTCAAGCCAGCCGTAAAGACAGGTTGTAAGCCCTATGGATCCCAAATATTTCCTCAAGACCTCCTCATGCTTTCTCATAGAAGTAGCTTCATCTCCGTGGGACATATATAATTAATCTTAATGAAATAATTATTAATGGAAAAATATTTTTTGTGAAAATAACTAACCTTGTGCTAACCAACCAGTTGATTACTTTTACTTGGTTCGACCACAGAATGGTTTCGACACAACTGTATCTTCATCTGTATACAGTATGTCTGCACATCCATCCTGATTAAGATGCAGTTGTATTGAATCTGGCTTAAGATAAGGTAATCAATGTAGTTGTGTAAAGTTATTTATTTAAATTAAAAATATTCAAAGAAAAGATTATTTCGCGAAAATATAATGTCTTCTTACCATAGTAGGGTTTTTGTCATTGAAATACAATTTAACTCAATAGATACTGCACAAATTCGTAGATTCAATGGCTAGTTCAGGAAATAATATTTTCTTATAATCTTTATATCTTTATACAAGGGCAATTGAAATTATCTACATTTACATTTATGAAAATATGCTATCAGTAAACAAGTTCATTGAAATATTAATGAAATTACTTATTACCATGGATATCTTGATTCGCTGATTGGTTTGAAATTCATTATGTATGTATAAACACAAGATGGGAGTAAATATCCCAGTTGGATGCAGCGTTACTATTAGTAGTTATTATTAGTTAGCTATATTAAAATGATTAGCACAAGCCAAGAGAGTTGTGTTCGCAAATGTTATGATCCAATGTTTCTCAAACTTTTTTCATAAATTTGTTTTTTTATTTTTTAATATTGCATACAATTTTATTACAATTTTTTTCTAGTTTATTAAAACTGTAAAGTACACTCTTGTGTTTGAAGAGGGAGACATTTATTTATTTTAACCCATTACCGCCCACCGTACACGCTTGTGTACACCTGTTTTTAATGGAAGTATTAATTACCTACTTACTTCAAAAGTATATCGTAGTACAAATAGTTAACTATAAAAAAATAAAATTTGACAATAATGCGTTAATAAATGTCACATTGGTTTATCATCGTAATGCGGATTTGAAAACAGACTAGGTGCGATGTTTTTTATCATTTTTTATATTAAATTATAAAACATTTTGACTTGTTTTTTTTATCATCATGTATATTAGAGTCTACTATAATGTGAGATACAGTAACCGGCAAACATCGTGAACAATTTTCGGCGTAGTGGGGAAAAGTTTGCGCATGTTCACTCCGTACTACCTCACCCCTGAGAACCGAAATTTATCTTCTGCGCAGCTGAAGCCAATGTTCAAGATGTTTGCCGGCTATTATACTATTAGTATGACAGGATTTTTCAATTACTGTCTGCTAGATTATATTTCATTGCCCTATACACGAGCGTTTACAGTGGGTATCTGCCACCTCTATTTTCTAAGTTGCATGTGTTTTTATATTTTTTTCTTTTCCAATAGTTTTCTTTGCTCAGTATATCGTAATAAATAACAATAAAAAATCATCATGTGTCGTACCCAGTCTACGATAATAATCGTACCTAGTCAATAATGAGAGATTTTATTATTAAAAAAATAAAATCATCGAACTTAATTCTATATAAATTTAATTCGTTTCGCATTTATCGATGAAGAACCACAATCATATCTTCGAATCCGATAAACAATAATAATGAAAACGTCAAAATAACTTTCTTCGGGTGGATTCAATATTTTGTTAATTTATTCCGCACCTTTAATTTATTCCCAAGTTTTCCATCATTCCGCGTTAGTTTACATTCAAAAACTCCCGGTGGATGAATCATTTCGGAATATTTTTAGTTATCGCTTTGCGGCGTACCAAGAAATCGACGGAAGGACTCGTATTTTCCTGCCTACAGATTTATTTACAAAACGCACAATGACACGATTGTGATGTATAAGAAGTGCGCACACATGCATCCATCCAAGCTATCAGCGAGATTCGTCACATTCTCGGTAGTCGGCATCAAGTGCATTATCATAATATTGACGCTCAAGACGACGGTTATCAATTTTGTTCAATTGCATTATTTGCTTTGATTATTTTCTGGAAAGGTGGCACCAATGCTATTCCTAAAACACTTCACAATGATACCACCCCGCCGTATTCCGTACATTCATTTATTCACACATATATCACGTCCATTTTATTTGTTCTCAAATTATTTATAATTAATTTTATCGTGAAGTTTATTTTACTTATGGATGCATCGATACGCACTTTTGCCGATACGATCTATATTTATAAAAAAGTATCGACGATACCGATGCGGACAATGTAGATTTCAAAAGGTGGCAAAGGTTTAGATTATAAACGGACGAAATTATTTATATAATATTTATTTAGAATGTTCAATTTATAATGAAATTTTAAAAATTGTAATTTATCAGAACATTACTTTAGATTATTATATGATTAGCTTGTTGATGGTGGTCATGACGCTCACCTAGTGATCCGGTGATCAGTGGTTCGTGCCCCATTCCAGGACACCGGCGAGTTACATTTTCATAGCACAGGCTTTTGGCTTAGTTTGAGAATAGTAAGAATATTGATGCGACACGTTTTCCATGTTCGGAATGGAATCATGAAACGTGGGGATTCCCCGAGCGTAGATAAATTGTGCCACGTTTAATCGTGAACGAATTAAGCGCGAAGATGGTGCGGTTTAAACAAACTATCTATAGTGCTAAATTCAAAATATATCGGTGTATCGGCAAATTAATATCGCCGATTCCGATATACAGGAAAAGCAACGATATCGACGATACATTTCATCGGATGCATCCCTAATTTTATTGTCATATAATATAACAAAATTAGCATATTATTTACAAATAATTTTGCATCATCATATTCAAAATGTTCATAAAATATTTATACTTTGTACTGTAATGTTACTCTAAGACCATCTGTTAGGGTCAATAATGACCTGTCGACGGCCTGTTTATACAGGGTGTACTAGATCTAGTAGCAGAAACTTGGCCGGTAGATTCCTGCCTATGTTGAGTCTTAAATGTTGAAGCAACCATGACATAATATCAATAGTTATGGAGATACGCAGTATCAAAGTTTGCATTTTTTTTTAAATTTGACTTATTTTTTACAAAAAGTTTAACTCAGTTCAACTTTCAACTCAGCTGAACTCAGTTCAACTTTTTGTAAAAAATAATTCAGAAATATTGAAAAAAAATGCAAACTTTGATACTGCATAACTCCATAACTATTGATATTATGTCAAGGTTGCTTGAACATTTTAGACTTTTAACATAGGCAGGAATCTACCAGCCAAGTTTCTGCTGCTAGCTCTGGTACACCCTGTATGTATATAAAAAATACTCAATTTTTTATGTCTCCAATAAGTATCCTCCTTCAGATTTAATTATTTTAAAGATTTATTCATTCGTATTTGTTACGATCGCTAATACTTATATATTTTTGGTCACTAATTTTAACTACCTATCGTTGATATACATTTGTTAGTCTTCTTCTAATTTTATGTTAATTGAAACTTGTAACATGGTAGAAGATCCTCAGATTTTTCATTCATATTTAAGACTCGGAGCCGGTTGTTTGATCAGTGGTAATAATTGATGAGTAGCTTGTTGGTCTTGTGGTTAGGACTCTCGCCTCGTGATTCAAAGGTCGCAGGTTCGAATCTCAATCCAGACAAGCAAGTTAGTCCTATTTTCATAGCACAAGTCTTTAGCTTAATTTGAAAATAGTAAGAATATTGATGTGACACGAATTCCGTGTTCGCATCTCTATTTAAAAAAAAAAATGTTAAGAAAAAGAGTAGATTTTGCGTTTTCCACCCTAACGCGATAACAGGTTATTTGATTTGTGGAAAACGCAAAAGTTTACTCCTTTTCTTTACTTTTACTATACTGATCAAACAACCGGCCCTTAAAATATTTGGTTTCGGCCAAAAAGCGATGTTTCGTTTTTTTATTATAGATCCGATATTTCGGCGCGAAACTCGACAAGCTCGAACTTGACTTACCTGACGCGGGCGTGCCTGCTGATTATGAGATCATGGTAACCGTTAGTTAAAATACTGCTTACAAGAACAAGCAAACCTTTTTATGTTATATATATTAACTTTATATTTTGTGTTAATTTTTGTTTATTTATTTTATTTGCGTTTTCGACTTATTTACTTTATTTCATGATTTCTGTATTATGTGTTTTGGATTAACAAATATGGAAATCGTTTAATAATAAAAGGCAATTGACAAAATCACATTGACAGAACTTTATTTTGCTCTCCTGTAAAGTTCTAATTATTCACTAACGCCCTTTTGGCTTTCTACCCTCGATTGTATAATACAAGATTATTGCCCGCGCGGCTTCGCACGCGTAGATTTATAATAACTTTTAGTAATATTTTATCAATTTGTGTATTAACCATAACAAATAGATATAATGTCATCGGCGACTTTTTTATATACCTTCTTGAGTTCTACAACTTTTTGAAATCGGATGAGTAGTTTCGGAGATTACCTCCTACTTACAAACTTTACCTCTTTATATATTGGTATAGATACATCACGGTCTTAGAATCATATTGTAAAAAAATACCACAATAAAATTAAAGAATTTCCGTCACATAATACATATATGTAGTTTCTAAATTAGCTTCATATAAGTATATTCTAACCATGTTATGGATTCGGTTCCAGTTGGTTTTAATTCCAAAGCTCATGCATTTTGTATGTAATAAAATATATTTTGTGTTTCATAGCTAGCAGCAAAAACTTCGCAGGAGTCTTTTTCATTAAATTTTGAATAGAAAATATTCTTTACACTTTTGGTAAAATGTCGGCAGTCACGGAGTAAGCGACATCAAAGTTTGCATTTAGTTATTACTGACAAAAATCTTTCAAGTTTCATTTGACTTTTATCAAAGTAAATAAATTTTAAATATTCTATATGAATCACTTTCATGGTGGTCTAACGTTTTACAAAAATAAGTCAGAAACTTTCTTAGTTTATGATGAGTCGGATACTTTCGTAAAAATATACCAGTTGCGAAATCTATGTATAGTTTCATGAGAAGGACTACAGATGTTTCTAGCACAGTCCCGTCAAATATGTGGAAGGTTTCAATTTGGAACATATCTTTGGAAATTTAAAAAATTTTATAATGTGTGTATGTTCTTACAATGGAATTGGTGAACATTGCATTGTTCAAGCCACCTTATACAGGTTGTAAGCCCTGGGCCATCGTATAAAAAATACTTGCATAAACATTTCTCATATAAATTACTTCGTCTCTGCGAGACTCCTATAATTTATCTTAATTAACTTTCACAATAGTCTAACGTTTTACAAAAAAAAAGTTTTTACCTTATTACACTAACGCACGAAATCTTTATTTATGTAATCTTTTCCGATAGATTTATCATACGTCCATTCATATAAGCTTACAATTGAACAAACTTGCATTGCAACGAAGTAATGCGCTGTGTGTCCTACGATACGATAAACCCAATAGATTTTCCATTTTAGCTTAAACGACTGTATTACTTATACTAAATTTACTTTCCAATTTGCCTGCAACTCGATTCTGGTGAAAATGTTCCAGGTACCGAAAACATACATAGATATTTCCATTTCAAAAAGACAATCGAATTAGTTTGTGTAAGCCGTGCGTACGAGGCACAGTGTTTAGTTGTGTTGGGATTTATACCCGCTAACACAACGAAACAACGCGCCTCGTACGCAGGGCCTACACATACTATGTTCGATTATCTTTCTGAAATGAAATTTACTATGCCAAAATCATTATTTTATTTTAAATGTAGATAGATTTTCACTCTCCTTCGCGTGCTTCAATCGATATTGTAAATTTGTAGAAAAAATCTGAATTATTTCCGATATCGGTAAGATGTAATTACCGGTAGGATGTAATTACCAAAAAAGGCTAAGGAAGCGACGAGGAAAGTAAATACACAGATCAATGACCCCGCGATTCTGGGATGGGAAAGGGCAACGGGCAACGCGTACATCTTCACACTGGGTTTCTTGTTCCTTCGATCACTTGTTTCCTCATCGCAAGGAGACGTTCTCAGATATACTTACTTATTTTTACTCCCGTTTCAATTTGCCACGTCGTCGCGAAAAGAGGATTTTGCGTCGGCCGGGATTCCGTTTTAGCTTTAATTCATCATTTGTCTGTCGCGGACGATTAAGATAGATGCGTGCAGTTTGTATAGTTTCCTCGGGGTCCTAAAGTGCAATTGAACAAAAATTTTGGAAAGAAAGGGTGTGCCTGTGTTTTGCGCAGTCATTAAAAGAATCTTATATTTGATTTGCATCGAACAAAGGTGTAGGAATGTTCTTAGGTTTTCACGACCACTCAGAATCTTCTGGTTTAGATCTTCTGGGGTATTATGCCGTGTTATTACGACCTTTCTGGCCGACGTTTCGGATCCCACTGCAGGGTCCATCATCACATCAGCCCTGATGATGGACCCTGCAATGGGATACGAAATTTCGGCCAGAAAGGTCGTAATAACACGGCATAATACTCCAGAAGACCCAAACCAGGGGAAAAAAGGTGTAGGATTTTGCAAAAAAGGGACAGTTTTCATTTTTATACATAATCACCTTTCATTCATATTGAATATTTAAAATTCATTCGCATTGATAAAACTCAAATAAACCTTACAGAAATTTAAAAAATATTTTTATTGCAAGGTTTTTTTTGTCAGCTTTGATTTCGCTTATCTCCGTAACTGTCGACATTATTTTACCAAAAGTGTAAAAAATATTTTCTATACAAAATTGAATGAAGAACTACTAGCTACGAGACATCCTGTATATCTGTGTATTTGGATGCGCTAGGTACCCGTATGTTATCTCTAATTTGATTATATTATTTTTGTCTACTTTTAAAGATGACTTTAGTCCCTCTGCACCTCTGCACCGTCCGCTCTTTTGATTTCCGCAGACCTGACGTTTTTGTAAAGTAGGTGAAGAAAAATTGATCTCGGGCAGAATGCGAAATATTCATGACGTACACATGTATAATCCGCCGCGCCAGGCAATCTCACGTGTTGTCGATTGTGAATTAGACCTTATCTTACAATGTTGTACGTGTGTGTTTAAAAACAGATTTACTTGACGATATACTGTATTATATCGCCGTTGCGGTCTTGCGAGACTGAGAGCCTTGTAATATTTTCTGTCCGAGAAATCTTAACATTATTTTCGTTCGGCTTATTCGACGTTTCGCAAATTTTGTAATATTTTTTATCTGATGCACTCACCGTGTGGATCGGCTTGATGAGAAGCAGCCTTATACGTTGGATTAAAAATATAAATGCTGTCTCTTTAAATTAAATTACACTATGTGTACCTACTTTGCGACACACAGAGGTGTATTCATCACTCTCACTTCATCTTTTTAAGTGATTTGTTTTTTTTACAATAATAAATTCAGTTCTGTGGAGAAAATATTCTTACATTGTTGAATGGTTGGCTCGAGGATTTAAACCCGGTAATGGCCCGTTGTATCAACATGGATTACAGTTGGCGACGACAGTTTAAACTGGATCTTATTCTAGCTGGCGCGCTAAAGGGTTATTTGGAAAACATTGATAACCTCGCAGGACTGTATTCCTGCCTTGATTATGAGTCGAAAATGTTCAAGCCATATCTGAACTATATGACATAATATCAATTGTTACAGAGATATGCGACATTAAAGTTTGCATTTTTTTTTTTCAATATTTCTGACTTATTTTTTGTAAAACGTTGGACTATCATTACAATAACTTATATGTAATATGAAAAATTCATTCCCTTTAATACAAGTCAAATAAAAAAAATAAAAACCTTTGAAATTGAAAAAAAGGTTTTTATCATTTAATACGATTTGTATTAAAGTGAATGAATTTTTCACAATCGACATAAGTTGCTGTAATGATAGTTCAACCTTTTGCAAAAAATAAGTAGGAAATATTTAGAAAAAAAATGCAAACTTCATATTGCATATCTCCATAACTATTGATATTAGGTCATGGTTGCTTGGACATTTTAGACTGATAACATAGGCAGAAATCTACCGGTCAAGTTTCTGCTGCTAGCTCTGGTACACCCTGTATAGAGCCCAGAAAGCGTGTCGCGCTGCAGAAGCGCATTAAACCTCCGATGGAGTTCAGTCATATATACTCATCATCGAAGAGACAAGAGAGAAGAATACGCAATAAAGGTGACAGAACGCGTGATCGACGGACTATTGTCCTTTTACGACGCGCTGCATATATTTTTTACGAAGTCGTTTAATTTATTTCGTTCCGCAGCTAAGGACCGCTTCGTAAGAACGCCGTAGCCATCCAGGTGTTTAACTCGCTGAACTGGCCGCGGCACAATGCTCGGTGGGTAAGTGGACCAGTTCCGCTCGCTCCGGGTCGTCGCGAACCGGGTCACCGGGTCACTTTCTAGCGGACGACACCGACCGGTGTCGCGCCGGGCGCCGCGCCGTTTGTTTGTGAAATTCTAGCAAAACCGAAAGTGGCGATTTATCGCGACAGTCGAATTACGTATAACGAAAACACGAGTCGCGTTCGATTGAGCGCGCACTATCGTCCGCTGCGAAACGCGCGGCTGTGGAAGAAGCGAGAGTCGAAATTGGCAGAGGCGCGCGCTCGTACAATGAAAAATTCGGGCTTGAATATTTTACAGGGTGTACCAGAGTTAGCAGCAGAAAATTGGCAGGTAGATTCCTGACTATGTTATGAGTCTAAAATGTTCAAGCAACCACGGCCTAATATCAACAGTTATGGAGATATGCATTATCAAAGTTTGCATTTTTTTTTCAATATTTCTTACTTATTTTTCGCAAAAAGTTGAACTATCATTAGAGTATCTTATGTCGATTATGAAAAATTCACTCGTTTTAATAAAAGTCGAATAAAATGATAAAAATCTTGCAAAAATTAAAAAAGTCATTTTTTATAAGGTTTTTATCGTTTTATTTAAGTTGTATTGAAGAAAATGAATTTTTCATAATCGATAAGTTACTGTAATGATTGTTCATCTTTTTGCAAAAAAATAAGTCAGAAATATTGAAAAAAAAAATACAAACTTTAATATTGCATATCTCCATAACTATTGATATTATTAGGTCATGGTTGTTTACCTAATATCAATTGTTGACATAGTCAGGAATCTACCGTCTTAGTTTCTGCTTCTAGCTCTGGTACACGCTGTGTATATATGAAATAAATATACATTACGTATTTGTTACAGAAGTAGGAGGATTTTAGGATCCCACAAACAGTACTGGCAGAAACGCGAAATAGTTTGCACCACTGTATTTCAACCCTTTTCAATACGCGACCCCTTTACAAGTAAAAATATTCTGGCTACCCCCCAAGTCCAAAATAAAACCATGTCTGAAGCTTCTAATAGGCAAAGATAGGTAATAAATCCTTTTTGGATATGCCAGTACGACTAGCCTATCTGTCATCCTTGAAGATGAAAGAAAATCTTATCGATTTAGCTGCTGACGGCATGCTTAAAATGGAATTCAATTCGCAAACGATTGACATCTCGATGAAGAGAAGAGAAAATGAGAATATCCAGAGCTGGCAAGAGAAGCCTTAAAATTGTTAGTGCCATTATCACTTCCTACCTGAACTAACGTTCTCTTAAAGGTAAATTTAAAAATTAAGAAGAGAAACAGGCTTCGATTAGAAATTAATTTAATTGTTAACGTCTGAAAAATACGACCACGATTTGACAATTTATTAAAAAATTAACGGGCACAGCCATCTCACTGATATGACCAACAACCCACGCTTTTTACTTTTACCTGGCTTGCGACCGCGACCCCCCGAGTAACACTTGCCGACCCACAGGTTGAAAAACACTGGTTTTACTACAAAGGTTTCAAATTGTTCAATAAACTGCCAGCAAATGTGAAAGGCATTTCTTGATTTCTAATATTTCTAAAAAAAAACTTCTTGCATAATTTTTCAAGGGAAAAAATAATTTACAAGTATATCATTTATAAAACACGCTTCTGCAACAGTGTATTTTTCAGTTTAATACATGCTTTGGTGATAACAGCCTATTGCTTTTTTAAACCGCTGATATTTGCACCATAACCTAAGTCCGCGTCTAGTGCACGCCATTGGAAACCAGTGACGTCTTGTCACGTCTGCATTTCATCTTCCCGTCTCATCCGGGAAGATGCGGCGTGAGAGGGAAAGAGACGAGAGGAGGTCAGCTCTGCACCGTTGTGGCGGAAGCGTCG